>CM065731.1:67996968-68011968 GCA_033310375.1 Conus canariensis | reverse complement strand
ATTTCAGTAATGCATAGCACTTGTTATTAATTTGTCTACAACTAACACAAAAATATCAAAAGAAGACACAATGATGTCAACAAAAAGAAGAAAAAGGAAATAATGAAATAACTTCCTAACAAATGCTGAAGACTAACATTTAAAAAAAATAATAAATATCAAATCAATTTTCAGTAAGTGCACAAAAGGACTAACGGAGGTAAGAGAGGTCAAAGGCCCAGCAATGCCACACTGACCTCATCCACAGTGCCCAGGGCCCCCAGGATCTGTGCCGCCTGACAGATGAGGGCCGGCTGCTGTTTGACAGCGGCCATGATGGCAGCGCGATGGTTCAGCAGGCACGTTGGAGAGACCATGGCCAGGTCAACAAAGGTCATGAGAATAACAGGGGAAAGGAGAGGGAAGGTGAGGTACTTGCACAGCGTTCCAACATGTTCCTCCAGTGACTGGAAAATCAAACTTTATTTTGAAATGTTATTAAAAAAAGCAAACAGATTTAAGACACACAGGCAAACATGTAAACAGTCAACAATGAACATACACAGATGAACCCCTTGCAAAAGCCTGATAAAGGGAGAAAATTTTGTGATCTGAAAAAGTTGGATGAGTCTGGTAGAGTGGCTAAAAAATTGTTGGATGAGTTTGGTGGAGAGACACTGAGACAAATTCAGACGAACAGGAAATACTTAACAGATAAGTAGAAAGGCATTAGCTGTAAATGTGGAGACAAAAGAAACAGACATACATGAACATGAATATTGGACACAAAAGAAGAATATATCACATGACAGATTTCAGCAGAAATAACAAGTCTGTTTTCATTTGAGGAAATTTGATAATTATTATGAATTTATTATCTAACTTGTCTTTTGTAAATGTTTCATTTCTTCAAAACTGCAACATTTGGAATAAGGCTTCATGCAGAAACCTGCAGGGAAAAAAACAACAACAGTGGCGGACCTAAGGCCAAAAGTATGTATGATTCTATCATAAATCGCACAAACTGATGTGTCATGTGCAACCACCTATAGACTCAAATACAGTGAAGTAATGAAAACATCATCAAAGCAAATAGTTTCGAAGCACAAACCTGCACAACCTCATCCCATTCCAAGCACAAACTTTTGAATTTACCCTCTAAACACTGTGGGATCATCCAGCATACACACATACCTTCACACACAAAGGCCAGTTCAGCTAGTCTAGTTCACAGAGGGAAGAAGATGGCATGTATGGCCAATTTTTAATCACCTCAACACATGGGAAGCCATATTCCAACTTCTGAAGATTTAGAACTTCTTGACTCAAGAATGAAGCTAGCTAACTATGAACTTACATTGCTTCTGCAAATTCCCTCTTGGAACTGTACTATGTAACAAACCGTTCAAAGAAGGCCCTGAGGTCTGCATTATACATCTAGATTACAACCAAGCTGTACAAATGAACAGACCATAGTGTCAAACCATCTTCCTTTCAAAATCAAGTCAGTCTAGTACGCAAGGACCCAAAAATTAACCGTAATTTCTGGACTACAAGGTAATAGTTTCTTTTTCCTAAAAATTCTAGCCAGGGTGTCACATTCTAAAGCACCCTATACATGACTGAATCAGTTCTAGCTCTCAGCTGTGCTGGCAGACTAGTACACAAGACACAGTCAGAGTCAGCACCTGTATCTGCACAGTTCAAAGCATGGGTGTTCCTGTGTGCACATCAATCCAGCACACACACACACACACACACACACACACACACACACACACACACACACACACACACACACACCACATTATGTTTTGATTCTGTGTGCCAAGATATGGTCACATTTACATTTTTTTAAATCAGGCATACAATTGCAAACCATAACTTTGTTTGCTTTGAAATCAATATCTTATATTCCAAAGTGCCATAGTTATGGATGAAGACTATTTTTCCAAAACTCAAAGAGTGTACCCAATATGCCAAACTGACCTGTAATCCAAAAGTGAATTTTCCTACTAAAAGTAGCTTTGGGACAAAATCATTATCCAGACAAGTGACTTATCCTTACTTGACATGATCCACGCCTTACCAATCAGGATTTCCCAGTGGAGATCCACACACCTGTTCCCAGATTTTCTTGCCCACAGACAGACATACCAGACCAAAAAAATGATTCAAAACTTAGCAGTGCTTCAGCTGAATGCATGGTAATAACATAACTGAACATAATAACTCAGTCTGCCAAGATTCAAACCCCTCAATACCTTGGGCTCCTTCTTGGCCACAGCACCAATCAGCTGCAGCAGGTACTGACGGTCACTGACCTCGCACTTCTCCATCACCCTCACCAGCTCCACCAGGTGTTGGTGAACAGGTGCGGGTTCTGCAGGTATATCTGGGGCAACACCTGACCCAGCATGTAGTTGCCTGTGCAGAGCAGTGTTAGTTGGGAAAGTTTCAAATGCAACAAATGTTTGATTGACATACATAATGTGAGGTACGTAAGCCAGTATCTAATTTCTGTCCGTTGGCTTTAGAATGTAAACAAACAGGAGATTCAGCATTCTTTTATCTCAGATATGAGTGGCAGTTTTACTAACAAACTTCAAAAGAAAACCTAACACAGAGTAACTTTTATTCAAGACTGGCACAGCCTTCCTAACAAACTTCAGCTAACACATGAATTATATCTGTAGAAGATTAACTCTCATTAAATTCATAGCTCCACAAGCATTCTATCCATTTTATATCAACTGAACTCTTACAATAAAGAAAAAAAAAAACTCACTTAACTGAACAAACAGTTACCTTCAAAAACATTCATACTCAGTGTAAACTTGACAACAAATCACCAGGACCATTTTCATGACCATACATCATTTGGTACATATGTTTATAAAAAATGCTGGATAAAAACCCAGTTTACAAGCCCTAATTTTATCAATGTGAATTGTTCATACAATTGAGCAACAACAACATGATACTCTAAAGAGCTTTCTTACCATTGAGAACACTTGAGACAATAATCTGTGTATGCTCCGCCAGCAAATTCACATTGTCAATGGCTGCCAATGATAGATAACTTGAGACACTTCGACACAAATCCCGATTGTCACAGTCCAAGAGCTTGACCGCAGCAGGAATGGCCATCTCCATAACACTGGATTTGTTGTAATACTGTCAACAGACATACATGGCTAATGTACAAGATAGTTCAGAGAACACACAAAAAAAGAGTAAAAATTGAAGTTTCATGCATTAAGAACACACGCCCTTGCACACACATGCGTGTGTGTGCACACACAAAGATTCAAAGACTTTAATCCTGTGACCCCTTTTGGGGCACGGAGGACTTGAAACAAATCAAACAAATGTAAATGAAACAAATCAAACATCAAAAAAATTGTCCCTATAATTAACACACTAAATATAATGTTACACAACTTTATTAAGTTTTAGAAACTTCGCTAAGTTTAGCCACACTTTTTTACCACCACAGAGCAAATGACAATAGTTAGATACAACTTTATACATGTACATTTTCTTGGTATAAACACACACACACACACACACACACACACACACACACACACACACACACACACACACTTTGGTTTACAGGTGTAATGCAGTGATTATCTTATGCCAATTTTGGTGTTTCTTGCATGCATGTTTTTTTCTTTTTTTCTCCACATATTACTCATTTCATGGAGTCAAGTTAATATCTTACGTATATGTTAGTTTGTTCAATTCATTTCTTCATTACAAATTCTGCAGAACTTGCATGCATGGCAGTTTAATACATTCTGCATTCATGAAAATTAGCATGTTTTAAACAATTCATTCACTGATTTGCTCATTCATTTCATTTTCCACAATAAGGCTTATAAAAATGCGCTCACATTGCCTGGGAAAAACAGCTGGAATTTCTTTTCTTTCTTTTCATGTGTGTGTGCAATAAGCACATACATTGCATATGTGTGTGTGTGTGTGTGTGCTCGCTTTTTTTTTCTGCCAATTTGTTTATGCAAAGCTTACGTTTGTTGTTTAACAAATCAATGATGACACTGTACCATAAACAAGCAGCTCATGATGTCAGAGGCAATTTTAGCGTGAGGCGGATCCTCGTCTTTGTTGGTCTGTGTCAGGCGGTGTTTGCGACACATGGTGAGCAGCTCTACCAAGGCTCTGCAGTGCTTCTCTATGCTCCCTGTCTCTCTGCAGAAAACAATGTGTAAAAAAAAAAAAAAAGATGTTAGATACACAGACACTGCAATATGTAAAAAAAAAAAATGATGTTAGATACACAGACACCACAAATGTAAAGTGGTTGGTTGCCACACTCTTTTCTTTTTTTCTTCTTTTTTTTTCTTTTTTAATAACTACTAATTACCTCTGCAGAGGTTCAGCATCAGTGCAGTGTTTCCTCTGGAGAGGTGGCTCATGGCAACATGGTGCTCATTACTCCCTGTTCATTGCAACAGGATGAATCTGGGTATGACTGTGCACAGTGGAGCTAGAATGACCGACATTAAGACAAGACGGATACTGAGACAGCAACAACAACAACAACAACAACAAAAGCAAACAGAATAAAGATCATTTCATATTGCAGAATATGTGATCACCATTTTGCAAAATGTGACAACAATATGATCTCGAGTCCATCAGCCATGGTGGTGCACGTGCATGCAGTAAGAGATGACTTACCGGATGGCCGTGTTGACTCGAGTGATGCAAATCTCCACAACACTTTGGTCGTTGTCACTGATCTCATACTCGTCACTGTCAGCAATGTCATGGATGCCTTGAACCACACTGGACAAATCTTCCTCTATGTCCTTGTCCTCAAGGGAGAACAACATGCCAGCTTTGGACAGGTCACGCCCCCTTAGCACTTCTTCAAACAGTGTATGCATCTTGTCTGCAACACAACAAGAAAGGCATCTTAATTTCATGGTGTCAGTCACTATTTCCCATCCATGTGCACTGATCCTCAGACTCTTCTTCACCCAGATTTTAAAAAGGCTAATAAACAAAACATAGGTCTACTTGCCATGACAATTTCAGCGCTGACAGATCACAATGGCCACATGCCCTGCAAGTGATGGAAATTTTCTACAGTAAAGCTTTACTTTGAAATATGCTATGTGCTAACTGACAGAGAAAGTCAGTTACAGCTGGCCTGCAGGACTCAGGCGTGATAATGCATTGAACACAGATGGAGTTTGCTGTGCAGTGTTGAAGTCATGAAGCCTGACAAAATCAGTTAAATATACAGTAACCTACACTTTACTCAAAAACCAATTTAAAGCCAAGACATTGTCAGGTCAACATTGATGGATTCATGGGTCACAGCAGCTGGGGCTCACTGTAGCCTGAAATACTTTCATTAAACTAAAATGAAGCAAACCAAGAAACAAACTTTCAGTCCCCTTAATTTCAGATCAAGTGCAGTGGACAGTAAATTATAACTAGCTCTCTTTACCAACAGATATAGTGATATCAAGAGAGACTTCAGCAGTGTAGAATAACTGTTTAGGTAGACACATGGTGCTTTGAAATTTTGCAGTCAGATGTAGTGAGTATCACCCAGGCACATTTGACAAAAATTGCTGTATTTGATGCTCATCATTTACATGCAGTCAAATTGGTGGTATCAGAGTTGTGCAAGACAGGCTCCCTCATCCACTTTTCTTGGATGGTTACCTGTGTGTGTGCCACAGCACCTATGGTGAGTATGGACATCACCTGAATGTCACCAATGTTTAGGCTTCAATTATCAAACTGTGGAACACTCTGCAACAACGTTATGCATCTGCCTATGTCAGCCCTCTGCCTACGTCAGCCCTAGCTGAATAACTACCACTGGTAGTACCCGCAGTCTACACAAGACTGCTTTTAAATACATTCAATCAGATTCTGTTTCAAACTATAAACTAGGAACAAGGATCCAAGTGTAGTTCAAACAAACTATAAATGATGACCGAAGTGTAGTCTTCATCTTCTTTGTTAGGTTGTACTCATCTAGCTTATCAATAGATCAAGTCACTGAAATACAATCAAGAAGCAGAACAGATTTTATCACTTGACTGAATTGAAGAAAACTGGCTTCAAATGTTTAACTTGATCATGTGTCATTAATCTCATTTCATACCCTATGGATTTATATGATGATATACATGGGTTCCCAAATTGTATATCTATACATAATCAGAACAAATTAAAAAAGGAAGTAAGGCAAATGTAAAAAACAAAATAAGCTAGGGCAATGAAATTTTCCAAGAGGCATTTAATGACATAGCAACAAAATATGCCATGGCAATGAAATTTTCCCAAAGGCATCTAATGACACTGCAAAATCTCTAACTTATCGCCAACTCCTAAACTTCAAACTTTAATACAGGTATTTTTGTAGCAGGGTAACTCCACACTCTCATAACAGGGTTAACGAAAGTACTACCACGGTACCAAATCTACTCAGAAACTCAGTTTGGCAAGCAACATTTTCCATGAGTTGACCCAGATGGCAATGGGTTTTCTCCCTCCATCTTGGCGCTACAGTTTCTCACCTCCCTTCAGCCACCCCCCCCCCCTCCAGTCCCCCCCCCCCCCCCCCCTTCACTAAGTAGTGAAATAATTCTACTCCCACTTGCTCACCTTCAGGATTTCAGGTTTCCTTTTTCTGTCGAAAAGCAAGAATACATTCTTAAGTCAGTGCACGCGCCACTGCACTGCAGTGTATAGATCAAACTTTTGCTACATGGGATTAGATTTGGCCACACAGAGTGCACCACATAATCACCGACAATAAATGTGAGGCTTCTCTGAATTTTTTAACTGTTAAATGTCACAGCAATGCACATCAAAACTGCCATTACAAAATGAACTCTTATATGGTGACCATGCAATGACATTCGCCAGTGGGTTCTGCTTAAAAGTGTCATGGGCTGAATTTTTCTCTTCCTCTGTGTGTATATATGTGTGTGCGCACGCGTGTGCATGTGTGTGTGTATGTGCATGTGTGTGTGTGTGTGTGTGTGTGTGTGTGTGTGTGTGTGTGTGTGTGTGTGTGTGTGCATGTGTATGTGTGTGTGTGTGTGTGTGTGTGTGTGTGTGTGTGTGTGTTACTGTTGGCTACATCAAACTACTTTTAAACACATTTTACCAGATTCTGTTTCAAAATATAAAATAAAACTTTTCAAGCAGTGACAGAAGAATAACATTCATCTTCATTGTTAAGTTGTGTGTGTGTGTGTGTGTGTGTGTGTGTGTGTGTGTGTGTGTGTGTGTGTGTGTGTGTGGTGTGTGTTACTGTTGGTTACATCAAACTACTTTTAAACACATTTTACCAGATTCTGTTTCAAAATATGAAATAAAACTTTTAAAGCAGTGACCCAAGAATAGCATTCATCTTCATTGTTAGGTTGTGTGTATGCACCAGCCGCCGTGGCGAAGTGGTCAGCGTCGTGGACTCCCGGCTGGGAGGTTGTGGGTTCGAATCCCATCAGAGTCATGTGGGTTTTTCTGCCTCGACCGGCTCCTACCCAGAGTTGAGTTTGCTGCGGACTCAGTTGGGAAGACTGGGACCACACAGTCGAGTTTCATCCACTTAATGGATGCGTTTCTGAGAGTGTTGCTCAAATTTCCTGACCAACACTGCAGGTGCCTGTATCTCTCGGGCCTGGTTGACGCCGGGATATATTATGAAAGGAAGCGTAGAGTACAGCCCTGTCATGTAGTCTCAGACCGAAATGGAAATCCGTAGCATCATCGTAATCATCCTCATTCTCATCGATCAGCATAAAAAAAAAAGTCCCAAATTCTGTGGCCCTTCATGCCCTGCTCTCATGGTGACCTCAATTTCGATGTCCTCTACACGTCTGTGGCCTTGGTTTGGTTCCGTCGCGGTCACCGGTATCGGCGAGTCCATGGGGGCTGTCGTTGGACGGACGTGGTGGCGCCCTCCGGAGGGAGAGCTCACTCACGCCGGCTCCGCGACTAAGCAATTATTGTCGTCAGTAGGGGGCTTAGTAGGTGGTGTCCTGCGTATGTTAGATCAGAACAGGCGCCACTGAACACCACCGAAGTGACTCGGCAGCAGTGCAGTGTCTCCTCCGGTGGGTTGCCTCTTGACGACTTGACATTGACTGCTCCCCTGCGGATTGCCGGTGCCGGGGCTGCAGCGGGGCCGACCGGGCTGTGGCTGTGGACGGGGTGTCGGAATGAGCGGCGTGGGTGCACTGCCTCTGAGGTGGCGCAGAGGTTGGGACAGAAAAAAAAAAAAAGAAAAAAAAAAGGTTGTGTGTATGCGTATGTGTGTGTGTGTGTGTGTGTGTGTGTGTGTGTGTGTGTGTGTGTGTGTGTGCGTGTGTGTGTGTGTGTCTGTGTATTAATGTGTCTAAATATGTGTACTTATGTATGTGTACGTATGTGAGTGGTTCTGTGTGTGTGTGTGTGTGTGTGTGTGTGTGTGTGTGTGTGTGTGTGTGTGTGTGTGTGTCTGTCTGTCTGTCTGTCTGCGACTGTGTATATGCATTGTGTGTGTGTGTGTGTGTGGTGTGTGTGTGTGTGTGTGTGTGTGTGCATGTGCGTGTGTGGGTGCATGTTTGCGTGAGAGAGAGAGCGAGAGAAAGAGAGAGACAGACAGTGTGCATGTGTGTGTGTGTGTGTGTGTGTGTGTGTGTGTGTGTGTGTGTTGTGTGTGTGCATGAATGCTTACTAAAACAAGGGTTATTGTTGTGTACTTCTCTCTTTTTTTTTTAGCTGATCAACATGTTCCTAATGTTTAACCCCTCAAAACAACTATCAAAAGTATGCAAGTTAGCTGTATGTGTATGCCATAACTTTAGAATTCACTGAATAAGGAAACAAAGTAGGCAACTGAAACAGATTAATTTTATATAAAGTTACAACAACAACAAGACAGCAAAAATAGCCTAAAGATACAAGTCTGAAATGAAGTGGGTAAAGGAGTACATGCAAAGTTCTGCAACCAAACAGCATGATACAAATTCATTTTATGTTTAAGTGGCGAAAAATCATCTTCTCTGTATTGTCTGCGAATGTAACTTGTAAGTTAGATGTATGACATGTACCTAATATTCACTGCAAAAATTGTGACTATCACTTTCATGTGTATCAAATATTAAATAGTGTGTCACAGACCCTCAGGTGTGCATTGTCAGAAGACTGGTTCATGTGTTTATTTTAAAGTATGAAAAGATTGTACTGTTACTTTCTTACAACCTGTTTCAGTTTTTTTTTATTTAAGAAAAAAACAACACTTTAATGTATGCAATCCTTATAACTTTTTTGGTGACATTTCACTGTAGACAATTCAAATAAAATATTCATCATCATCTTCTTTCCCCATCTGTGCATGCTCTATTCATAAATTCACAAGTTCAGATCTATTCAATAATACAGAATACTTTGTACAAAAACTACCAATTCACTTGAAATAGTCTCAAGTCTGAAACTGAATGTGTTTTTCCAAAACAAAGTTTTTGATTTAAGTAATATAAGACACTGTGCTCAGATAATTTTTAACATTTGCACATGAATAAATTGCACAGCCACCCATTCATCTGGTTGTTATTGACTTTGTTCAAAACACTTCCTTTGTCTTTGAAATTACACATAAAAATATGTTTATTGCATAGTATTTGTGTTCTCTTCATTCAGGTATTATATCACCAATGTTAAATTTGGTAAGTCGCTAAATGTGAGAACTGGTAAAAGTTTGATTTGCAGACATGGTTAGTCAGGCTTTTTTTTTTTTTTTTTTTTTTTTTAAAGGAATGTTTAGGTAGGGTTTTTAAAAATCAATATGATAAACTTACACTTTATTTGTCATGCCTGCTTCTTACAGATTCATTAACCCTATACTGCTGTATTGTAATTATATGTCTTACGACTTCACTTACTGCTACTGCCAAACGAAATATAAATTATATTGATGACACAGTGAAAACTGATCACCAGTACAGAAAAAAAAAATCCTAACGTTAGTCGTTCCAATGATATTTTAACAAGTTTAGAAAGTGCAGACTATGAACTCATGGTAGTTTTTATTTGTTTGTTTATGGAACTTCTAGAGTTGTTCAAGCTCTACTACCGTCCAAAATGTGGGACAAACCTGCACTTTCAGTGAATCGCGAGAGGAAGACAGCAGTCAGATTCAAACTTCTCAGTTCATGCACTTGAACATTCTTGGTCAAGAACTTGTAATTAATACTGTGAGGCAGAGTGAATGGAATTTGTCAAAGGCTGTCATGTCACCAGGAAAAACAAACATATATACTCGTAGAATCTTCTTCTCCCTACTGACAGAGTTACGTTTCTTGAATGGGAGTTGTCATTTTGAAAATTACAAAAGTTGTCTATTTATAATTATCAATCACAATTGTCGACTCAAAGAAGTGTGGAGAATAACATAACAGTAAAACAGCATATTTCTCCAAATTCAAAAGTTATGGTTAAAAGGAATCGACGTTTCTTTGCAATCTCGTTCTCGCGTGATTTCAGACATCCACTCCAATGTACACAAATTTTTGACAGCCAGTGGTTGCCAAGTAGAGGAATGCGGGAAAATCAGGGCCAGGTATGAACAAAAATATCATGACGTAGACTGTTTATATGAGTTATGATATGACTTTTTATTTATATTTTTGTACAGTATTGTAGACTGTGTCACCCATTCGTCTGTTGAACATGTTTCAAACATCGAACCAGTAGACCCACTGGATCATGATGATTAAGCCTCATACGCGGTTGATGACTGATTGACTCATTAAGTAACAAACACTCTCCAGCTCTCGATTGTTTACTTTTGTCCAAACATAAAAAAAAGTGCTGCTAGTTACCTAGGTTTTAAAGGTTGTGTGAACTTTTAGTTTTATCGTACAATTTTTGTGTAGCATGAGGAGTTGAGTTGGGCAGAGGAGAAAACTTGCCACAGCATGACTTCATTATTGACTGGCACCTCCATATTCGGTTGATGTGGCATGGCTGCATGTGGGTATGCCAGAAGCTAGAATTCTGCTCCGTTTTAGTAACAGCTCATTTTTCAGCTAGAAGAAAATGGACTTTTAGGCTACAATCGTCACACCATCAGGCCGCAGAATTTTCACCATTTATGCATTATCTTAACTTTTTCGGCTTCCTCCTAGTAAACACCTTTGACTTGTCAATGATTACTTTACACTTGAGGGAGCAAAAAATGGGAGTATGATGAATAGACAGATCAACATTAAAAAATGGAGCCAGAGGTAAGCAACTTACTTCTATCAAAGGATATGTAGCAATAAACATGTGGAGCTACTGGTGGGCTACACACACTTAAGGCCTCTTAAGCTCAGAGTTTTGCGATGCTTTGTAACATTCAAACAGGGCTTCTGCTAAGATAAAATTTTGGGGGGTCCCAGGGACCCCTTTTTCAGATTTCCAAGGGATCCCAGGCTTACTTCAAGGGGTCACTATTCCATGTTAAAAAGATCAGTATACATTGTAAAATGGTATTCGTGCACAAGTACTGTGGTACCTAGTCACAAGCGGTTGAGACCTTTTTGACAGATTGGGTCATGTCAGCTTGCCTTTTATTAGCTGCACTGGCAGATTTGTGGTCGGCAGTCAACTCGTGTCTTTCTAGATCATTTCTTTGAAAGTTCGTGCAACCACTGACGAAAGTATTTTTCTGACCAGTCTTCACACACAATGAACACTTCATTCCCTGAGACAATTCGTCAAACTCAAGCCAGGAAATCTCTTTCTCCCACCCAGAATTGTAGGCTCTAACTTTTTTCTTTTTGGGAGTGTTGTCATCACATGTAGATGTACTCGATGGTGTGGGTTCACGATCATCATTATCTCGCTCCTCTGCTCCCCCCCCCCCCCCCCCCCCTCCCTTTTTTGTTTTTTTTTTTGTTTTTCCGACGATGATTTTAACCATGCTGTCAAAGACATTTTGGAATCAGGCCAAAGGGTCTCTTTCCGGAGAGAGTGAATTGGGTTGCGGGAAAGAACAGCAAGGGAAGCTACTCTTGCATTGTAGCATACGACAACAGTCAGAGGCTACGATGTTGGATGCTGTCGTTTCCCGTGTTCTTATCTGTTCTTCCCCAAAATGTCAAGGGGTCCCTGGGTGTCAAGGGGTCCACAGGAATGCGTTTGACACACATACAATGGGTCCTCACCCATTTTAATGCGTACTGTATGCATTTTTTTGCGTTATCAGAAGCCCTGTTCAAACCCATAAAGTACCTGCACACATCCCAGGAGCCACGACTGCCTTGCAAGCTGACCTCGACAAGCTCCAGCAGTGGTCGCAGGATTGGCTACTTCGTTTTCACCCACAAAAATGCAGCATCCTGAAACTTGGTAGCAAAAGGTCAGAGGTGGTATACACCATGCAAGATGGAACACAGGGCACAATAGTGTTGGAGGAGCATGAACATGAGAAAGACCTTGGCGTCTACGTCAACAATAAATTATGCTTCAAGGAACATGTAGCAAAAAGTACTGCAAAAGCCAACAGAATTGTCGGCATCATTCGGCGCACTTTTGACTTCCTCAGCAATGACCCCTTTGTACAACTGTATAAGAGCCTTGTGCGTCCTATCCTGGAATACGGCCACTCTGTGTGGCAGCCGCACTACAAAACCCTCTGTAGTGAAGTGGAGGACGTGCAACGACGAGCAACCAAGCTGCTGGCGTCAATGAGAGACAAGCCGTACCCTGAGAGGCTGCCGACCCTGGGACTACCTACTCTTGAGCATCGCAGAAACAGAGGTGATATGATTGATCTCTACAAATACATACACGGGATTAATGATTCTGATCGGCCGAAGTTTGAGATCATCAGTGACCGTGCAACAAGGGGAAACAGTCTCAGGATCAACAAACAACACTGTAGGCTGGATGTTCGCAGCGGAACATTCTGTCAGAGGGTGATCAACATGTGGAATGAACTCCCGGAGTCTGTGGTCAGAGCACCATCCATGAATACCTTCAAAAGCAGACTCGACGCCCATTGGAAAGATCTGGCGAGTGTTTACACTCCAACCTGCCAGTCCTAAACTTTGATAATATTATTTTAACCTTTGCCACATGTGTCAGTGCCATGCATGCCACTAGAAATGTATGTTTTGAAATTGGAATGATGAACTGGCCCATCAGGGCCTCAAACATCTACAACATCAAGATCAAGATCAAGGTAAAATGTGCATCATTAATCAGTATTGCTTAGTATTAGTCAATCTTGTCATCTGAATTTAAAGCAAATTATTGACAGAACTGTGACAAGTTTTTCTTATCTATACTGCTTGCATTTGTCCTGTCAGAATCATTGTACGGGATCAGAGTCGATAGACCACAGGTAATTAGGTATTCTGTGGCTTATTTTCTTTCTGCAATGGTGGTGGTTTTCAAATGTCGCTGATTCAAATTTGAATTATGAATCTGATTACACAGACTAATTATAAGTTCAAAATATACAGTGATGAACATAATGAATTACACAAGTATGAGCAAAGCTCAGTCATGTCCAACAGCTCAAAACCAATCAGTGGAGGATACAAGCAGTAAATGGATTTGTCAGATGTACCATGGGGTTTTTGAAAGATCTAGAACTCTAAAGCATTAACACATGTTTCTGACATTGTATTGTGGGAAAAAAATAAAGTTGAAATCAGTAATACGTCAGACTGTAACACTGCATGACTTTTCAAGTACATGTTAATTCTTATACAGCATGCTTAATCAGTTAATGTCTCTGAAACTATTACTCAAGTATTAGTGAGCACAATAAACACCACAGTGGGTACATTTCCAATTTACAAGTGTATTTAAAGCTAAAAGGAGTCATCCAAGCCACTGGTACTGATGGCCAACCTTGGCAGGACTGGCTGGTACAGAAGCATTTTTTTTGCCCACGGATAAGATGCTGTTGCAATGGCACAGTTACTAACAAAGTTGATATTTCCTTTGGGTATGTGTTGGGGTATGCATGCGTGTGTGTATATGCGTGCTGTATGTGTGTGTGTGTAGGGAAGGGGAAGGTGCATGATGAGCTCCATGCAGCTGCCCTTCATATGCTGATGTGGACAAGTATTGCAGTTTTTTGTTCACATTATCATGATGCAAATTTCAGTACAAAGTTTTACCATGTACCAATAAATAGTCTCACGTCTGAGAGAGGAGCATTTCAATTCAGCGCTTTTTGTTTTAGCTTCACCGTGTTCATCTTGATAATGCTGAAAATAGAAAGTGGTTTTCAGTGCTGTTTGTTGTAATATTGTTTATACATGCTAAGATTCGTGGATCCCTGTGTGCAGCTGGGCTGTTATCAAGCTGAAGTAATTGAAATGGCTTATGCCGAGTTATTTCTGTATCGTTCTGTTGCTGGGGTTGTGGTGGGGACCAGTCATAAAAACTGTTGCTGGCACTAGTTAGGTTCTCAACTTGTAGTAATGGGTGGAACCATCTGATAAAATGTGTTCTGTAATTACTTTGAAACAATAACACACAAAAAAATCATAGCCAGAGTCAGCAACTGGGCTCTAGCTTTGTGTGCTTGACTTGGCCAATGTCATATCTTGCAAACAGTTCATTTTTTGATAACAGAAATTTAGCATCTGGGAAAATCTCAGTGTGGATAAAATGGATTTGGGTATGTTTTGTTTTCTATTAACAGCCATATTTTTTGCTTGCTGTGTTACTGCTTACATTTGATAGCATGAACAGTGTCTTAAAATAAGCACCTTAGTGTCTCATGAAATGAACAGGAGTTAAAGGTGAATAAATCTTGTTCTTATTCATTTTACTGTGAGAATTGTCATTACACCAAGTGCCAGCTGATGAAATTGAACATTGTGATTGCATTCTCACATTGTCCAGCAGAATGCCATGCAAGCTTGACTTCCGTGTGGTGCATGCGTCAGGCGAGGACGATGTGTGCAAAGCCAAAGAACTCAACTACCATGGACCCCTGTCCAAAGGCTGGCAGTCTTGCAGGTCAAT
>CM065731.1:67936968-67991968 GCA_033310375.1 Conus canariensis | reverse complement strand
TAACTTGACTTGATTCAAATATTTTTGAGTCAGTAGGTGTTTGAAATTTTTCATGCTGATGACATAGGGTGTACCAATTTTTTTTCTTTTCTTCTTTTTTTCAGAAAAGGATTTGGTATTTGTTCAAATGATAACATTTGTATCTTAATTAGTATAACATGTAGATAGAAGAAAAGTGGCTGAAGAACTTCTTGCTTCTAATGCAGAAGCAAGGTGACATTATGTGCTTGAAGAAAAATATGTTGACCCTAATCATCCACAATCTTTTTAAAGAAGAAAAGAAAAAGAAACCTGACCAAATAAAAGCAAGTAGCTAAACCAAAAAAATGTTACATTTGCTCTTTTGGTTTTTATTCCCAGCTAAGTGACAGTGATTATTTAACCAGAAAAGATGTTTCCACAATATTATTTTGGGCTAATTCATGCACATCTGGATAGTTGTGGTCCTCATGATTTGAGAACAATTCCTATTTAACAACTTCCTGAAGTAAAGGAGTTATCGTATGTCACAGAGTCTTCTATGAAAATCACCTTTTGGAAAAAAAAAAAAAAAAAAGGCTAACAGTGGGTGATAGCAATTTTAAAATGGAAGATTTCAAATTAAACTTTTGCAAATGACATAGAAATGTGAAATTTCAGGCTGAACCTCTTTTAAATCTAGTAAGCAGCATGTTTTCATGTTTTGCACCTAGATGAGATGCATGACTTCATTTCTCAAAAAGTGTAATTGATAATATGCAATTTGGAGTTAAAATTCTATGAACAGACATGTGAGCGAAATGAAGTTCAGATTTCACGTGTGTAGATGTCAGTTTGCCACACTTTTTTTTTTTTTCTTTATCAGTAACCATAAACTAATGTGACATGTTTGCAGGTTGGAATTGTAGCCATTAATGTGATCGGCGACCATGTTCAAAAACATGACATCAATGATCCGGTATGCTTGTTTCCTTTTTCGTTGTATTCTGTCCTCAGTGTGAAGAAAATATAAACATACTTAAAAAATTTAACACTGATCATGAATGTTGTGCTTTTGTTTTCAAGGGAATGGGGTGTGGGGAAAACTGGAATGTCAAAACTGGTTATTATTAAGTAATTTTTTTTCTTCAAAGACCAGATATGCCCTCATTTTTCCACCTATATATGTCTGTGTCACTCTGTGTCGAGGGAAGCACAAAATATTCTGTTTGTAAGCAGTTCATAAAACTGATCATTCCTAAATTTTCTTATTAATTTTGTCTGTTCTCTCTCTCTCTCTCTCTCTCTCTCTCTCTCTCTCTCTCCTTACTCTGTCTCTCTCTCTCTCTCTCTTCCCCCCCCCCCCCCCCCCCCCTTGCCTTTCCCCCTCACTGCCACAAACAAACATCCTTTTACTTAGTATTTTTGCTTGTCTTTCAGGACCTGTACATCGACATCAACGACAACAGAACAGTGGACAGAGATCCTGTGGTAGAAGGCTTTTTTAACAAGTGAGTGTCTGTGTGTTTGTGTGATATAGTGGCTTCCTTCATTCGATTTGTAAATTGTTTGCTATGCTGTGCTGATATATCATCATTGGGGCTTCCCCCCAGTTTTCGCAGGTGCTTGTTAGGTGTTGGAATTTCACTACATAGTGCCTGATCCCCAGGTCCTTTGATTGGATTCGGATTTCAAAGTTCTTACGTGTTGAAAACTGACCCACAAATCGCATTACAAATGCTTGTAGGTCCATGTTTTGAGAAATACTTGAGTTGTATTATCTCATTATAAAAAGATCAGACCCGGAAAAGTTCAGCAGATGGAATGATTGAGGTGTGAAATATACATCTTGAGAGTTTAACTGAAAACATAAATAAGAATTGGTTCGGAAAAGCTGTAAAACTTGTGTATGTGTGACAAAGGCATGCCCATGGCTTGTCTGATGATTTGTTGTAGAGAGATGGCAGGTTGTCTGCATAAAGGCATGTAAGACTCCTGCAGACCTTCTTTGAAAGATTATGATTTTTCAGTACTCAAGTGTGTGGGAGCCTTGTGGCACAGTCACAGAGAATGGACTGCTGATGTGCGACATGTATGCTTGAGTCTGAATTGTAATCCTTAGGGGTTTTGTTTGTTTGTTTGTTTTGTCAAGAACATCAAAATAAAAGTTTAGTAGTGAGGACTGTTCATGCTCTCGATGATTCATGAGGAGTTGCCTCTGATACCTAGCTGGCTCAGATCTGTCACTCTTCGTATCTTATGTAATAATGTATTCATTCTGTGTCATTACTCTCGCAATACTCATTCTGTCTCCACTGACACAACTACACCCAGACTTCTTGTGTCACAGTGCCAGCGGTAGTTTACAGTCCAATCAGTATCAGATCTTCATAAGATGTCTTTCAATTTTATGACAAGCAAATCCATACCTGCATCAGAAAATGAAACATGCAAATCTTAAAAGGACATTTTTCTTCATAGAAGGATGACAATGCCAGTCAGTTCCATACCTGATATGGAATATGCAGCTGAACTTGGAATGCCATACATCTTGCGTATGATTTTTGTTTAAAATAGATAGTGCTTAACAGACAGCGAATACCCCTTGGAAACCAAGTTTGCATGTGGATGGGATTCGTGACAGTGGCTGAATGTGAGAGAGGAACAGACGTTCCAGAGACCACAGGTGATCCATGCGATGAGGTGTGGAAGAAGAATGAGAGTGATGTCATCGTTTCTTTCCTTCCCAATAATATTTTCTCTAATGGAAAGTGGAAAGAAGAGGCATTCCAGAATGTCGGAGCATGGAATCAAGGAGACATCCACCTGTGCTACTGTGTGTGAAACTGGTGAGACAAACGTAGAACCTTGTGGTTAAAGATCAACACAAAGTGGTTGATAGGAGAGTGAAATGATGATAACGCCCAACCTGTAGGTGAAGATGGCATGGTCAAAAATTCACCCTGCATGGAGGATCATGTGGGCAAGTCCACCAAGACGTTAAGCTTCTCTAGAATGTGCTTGGCTGTGGGAAGAAGTTGTCCATGCAGATCAGGTGCAGTGATTCATTGGAGGGACTGAAACATGCTTTCCCTTAAGAGATGCTTCCCTTCACAGTCTTGGAGGGGAGCCCTACAAGGTCAGGGAGATGGCTTCCAGCTTGAGATGACTGATGTGTAAGCAGAACTTAGAACTTGTCTTGGGGCCTTGTGCTAGCAGCTGACGGGGACCCAGGGTGGACTAATACATCTTGTCAACGAGGATGCCAAGGAGGGTAACTTGTTGAGAAAGAGAGTTCTGACTTTTAATGCCTGGACATGCTTCCCAATTAGGATGCTTCCCAAGGAGGATGCTTCCCAAGGAGGATGCTTCCCAAGGAGGATGCTTCCCAAGGAGGATGCTTCCCAAGGAGGACGCTTCCCAAGGAGGACGCTTCCCAAGGAGGATGCTTCCCAAGGAGGACGCTTCCCAAGGAGGACGCTTCCCAAGGAGGACGCTTCCCACGGAGGACGCTTCCCAAGGAGGACGCTTCCCAAGGAGGAGGCTTCCCAAGGAGGACGCTTCCCAAGGAGGACGCTTCCCAAGGAGACGCTTCCCAAGGAGGAGCCGGAAACAGTGGGTGACGCTGAAAGGAAGCTGCCAGACTACAGCAGCAATGTACGTTGTGGGCTGCCAGACTACAGCAGCAATGTACGTTGTGGGCTGCCAGACTACAGCAGCAATGTACGTTGTGGGCTGCCAGACTACAGCAGCAATGTACGTTGTGGGCTGCCAGACTACAGCAGCAATGTACGTTGTGGGCTGCCAGACTACAGCAGCAATGTACGTTGTGGGCTGCCAGACTACAGCAGCAATGTACGTTGTGGGCTGCCAGACTACAGCAGCAATGTACGTTGTGGGCTGCCAGACTACAGCAGCAAAGGCCAAAGGACTGCTTCCCCTTTTCTGAGGACAAGGTATGTGAAGCAAGGCAAGGAAAAGGATGTACGTTGTGGGCTGCCAGACTACAGCAGCAATGTACGTTGTGGGCTGCCAGACTACAGCAGCAAAGGCCAAAGGATGTACGTTGTGGGCTGCCAGACTAGAGCAGCAAAGGCCAAAGGATGTACGTTGTGGGCTGCCAGACTAGAGCAGCAATGTACGTTGTGGGCTGCCAGACTAGAGCAGCAAAGGCCACAGGATGTACGTTGTGGGCTGCCAGACTAGAGCAGCAAAGGCCAAAGGATGTACGTTGTGGGCTGCCAGACTAGAGCAGCAATGTACGTTGTGGGCTGCCAGACTACAGCAGCAATGTACGTTGTGGGCTGCCAGACTAGAGCAGCAAAGGCCACAGGATGTACGTTGTGGGCTGCCAGACTAGAGCAGCAACAGCCAAAGGATGTACGTTGTGGGCTGCCAGACTAGAGCAGCAAAGGCCAAAGGATGTACGTTGTGGGCTGCCAGACTAGAGCAGCAAAGGCCAAAGGATGTACGTTGTGGGCTGCCAGACTAGAGCAGCAATGTACGTTGTGGGCTGCCAGACTAGAGCAGCAATGTACGTTGTGGGCTGCCAGACTAGAGCAGCAATGTACGTTGTGGGCTGCCAGACTAGAGCAGCAAAGGCCAAAAGATGTACGTTGTGGGCTGCCAGACTAGAGCAGCAAAGGCCAAAGGATGTACGTTGTGGGCTGCCAGACTAGAGCAGCAAAGGCCAAAGGATGTACGTTGTGGGCTGCCAGACTAGAGCAGCAAAGGCCAAAGGATGTACGTTGTGGGCTGCCAGACTAGAGCAGCAAAGGCCAAAGGACTGCTTCCCCTTTTCTGAGGACAAGGTATGTGAAGCAAGGCAAGGAAAAGGATGTACGTTGTGGGCTGCCAGACTAGAGCAGCAAAGGCCAAAGGACTGCTTCCCCTTTTCTGAGGACAAGGTATGTGAAGCAAGGCAAGGAAAAGGATGTACGTTGTGGGCTGCCAGACTAGAGCAGCAAAGGCCAGATGACTGCTTCCCCTTTTCTGAGGACAAGGTATGTGAAGCAAGGCAAGGAAAAGGATGTACGTTGTGGGCTGCCAGACTAGAGCAGCAAAGGCCAAAGGACTGCTTCCCCTTTTCTGAGGACAAGGTATGTGAAGCAAGGCAAGGAAAAGGATGTACGTTGTGGGCTTCCAGACTAGAGCAGCAAAGGCCAGATGACTGCTTCCCCTTTTCTGAGGACAAGGTATGTGAAGCAAGGCAAGGAAAAGGATGTACGTTGTGGGCTGCCAGACTAGAGCAGCAAAGGCCAGATGACTGCTTCCCCTTTTCTGAGGACAAGGTATGTGAAGCAAGGCAAGGAAAAGGATGTACGTTGTGGGCTGCCAAACTAGAGCAGCAAAGGCCAAAGGACTGCTTCCCCTTTTCTGAGGACAAGGTATGTGAAGCAAGGCAAGGAAAAGGATGTACGTTGTGGGCTGCCAGACTAGAGCAGCAAAGGCCAAAGGACTGCTTCCCCTTTTCTGAGGACAAGGTATGTGAAGCAAGGCAAGGAAAAGGATGTACGTTGTGGGCTGCCAGACTAGAGCAGCAAAGGCCAAGGACTGCTTCCCCTTTTCTGAGGACAAGGTATGTGAAGCAAGGCAAGGAAAAGGATGTACGTTGTGGGCTGCCAGACTAGAGCAGCAAAGGCCAAAGGACTGCTTCCCCTTTTCTGAGGACAAGGTATGTGAAGCAAGGCAAGGAAAAGGATGTACGTTGTGGGCTGCCAGACTAGCAGCAAGGCCAATGACTGTCTTGCTGGCGACAAGGTATAGGAAGCAAAGGCAGAAAGGATGTACGTTGTGGGCTGCCAGACTAGAGCAGCAAAGGCCAAAGGATGTTCTTTGTGCTGCCAACTAGAGCACAATGTAGTGTGAAGCCAGACTAGAGCAGCAAAGGAAGTGTACGTTGTGGGCTGCCAGACTAGAGCAGCAAAGGCCAAAGGACTGTTACGTTTTGGCTGCAGACAAGAGCAGCAATGTACGTTGTGGGCTGCCAGGACAAGCAGCAATGTAACGTTGTGGGCTGCCAGACTAGAGCAGCAAAGGCCACAGGATGTACGTTGTGCTCCTTTCGAGACTAAGGATGGAAGCAACAGCAAAAGGATGTACGTTGTGGGCTGCCAGACTAGAGCAGCAAAGGCCAAAGGACTGTCTTTGCTGAGACTAGTGAGCAAGCAAGGCCAAAGGATGTACGTTGTGGGCTGCCAGACTAAGCAGCAAAGGCCAATGTACTTGTTCCTGCCAGTTCTAGGACAATGTAGTGTGAGCAAGGCAGAAAGCGAATGTACGTTGTGGGCTGCCAGACTAGAGCAGCAAAGGCCAAAAGGATGTTCCCTGTTTGGTGGCCAGTATTAGAGCAGGCAAAGGAAAAGGATGTACGTTGTGGGCTGCCAGACTAGAGCAGCAAAGGCCAAAGGACTGTTCCACTTTGTCGGCTGACAGATAGAGCAGGCAAGGCACAAAGGATGTACGTTGTGGGCTGCCAGACTAGAGCAGCAAAGGCCAAAGGACTGCTTCCCCTTTTCTGAGGACAAGGTATGTGAAGCAAGGCAAGGAAAAGGATGTACGTTGTGGGCTGCCAGACTAGAGCAGCAAAGGCCAAAGGACTGCTTCCCCTTTTCTGAGGACAAGGTATGTGAAGCAAGGCAAGGAAAAGGATGTACGTTGTGGGCTGCCAGACTAGAGCAGCAAAGGCCAAAGGACTGCTTCCCCTTTTCTGAGGACAAGGTATGTGAAGCAAGGCAAGGAAAAGGATGTACGTTGTGGGCTGCCAGACTAGAGCAGCAAAGGCCAAAGGACTGCTTCCCCTTTTCTGAGGACAAGGTATGTGAAGCAAGGCAAGGAAAAGGATGTACGTCATAGACCCTGAGCCACTATCCTAGCAAAGGAAAATATCATTTTGGAGTAGACGGGAAGTATGAGAAAACTTCCCATTTTTTGGCACAAGGAGAAAGCTCCAGAAGCGAAAGAGTCTTGTCCTAAATACTTCTGCCTGATTCCATAGCGGTTAGTCCACGAGGAAGGCTGTTTCTATGCCTCTTGCAAGTCATTGCCCAATTTAAAAGCGTCTTGTCCATAATCAGTGCCAACCATGAAGAAGCACAGACCAGTTCAAGGTCAAGAGGCTGAAGTGGTGTGCATGCAAAGGAGGTAACACAGATTTTTGGAATGACTTTGTGCACCAGAAGAGATTGCCAGCAAATAGAATCTTTTCTGGTCTCAAATGCTTTTTGTGGTGTCTGTGAGAAGTCAGAGACCAGTCCTGGCACCAATTCTTTCATGAAGCTTAGGACATCTGACGTGCAGGTGGGCCTTGCGAAAGGTTCAGGCCTCCGTTTTCACCTGTTCCTGACAAGGGCAAGAGTGTGCTGAAGAGAAATAAGCTTCCAGCATATTTTTCATCGATAACAGGACTTGATGCTCAAAAGGGTCTGCTGTTTGTGCAACAGAGAGTGAAGAGAAACCAGAAACACTGAGAATGCTGCAAAGCAGAGAGCCTGTTGTCCGGCCAAATCACATTCTGCCTCCAAGATCACCACCATCTGAAGACTGGGCTGAAGAGGAGCCCAGAGAAATGCACAGTCTCAGACTTGGTATCCTATCAAACCCACGGAGGAAATCAGAGAGGAAGCGACTTGGGCTGGGGAGGCTGATACTGATGCTGGAGCAGCGCCTATCGGCTGCAATGCAGTCAAGGAGCCATGCAGTCTAGTAGCTATTTTGGTAGCTATATTTTGTTACCTATGTTTTAGTAGCTATCATCTGGAACAGCAAAGGATGAACCCTTGTCCTGCATGCAAGAGTATAGGGAATCTGATATCTGGTGTCCTCTGAAATGCTCAGTAGTAAGATACAGGAAAGAAATTCCAACCCAGTTCCTTCTAAAGGTTTGGAGACGCTGTACCATTGAAGTTCCGTGACAACTTGGGCAGATAGGGAAGAGGAAAGAGGTACCCCATTCTAGACCTGTCGTGAATTTTCAGACTCTGTCAGAGTCATCTGCTGGGCACTGAAAATGAAGGGGAGCAGCAGCAGAAGCTAGCAGAATCTGTATGAGAACATCAGAGGCAGAGATAAATTAGGAAGAGGATGAAGGATGTGTGGAAATTGACACTGGAAACGGGCTCCATGAACCAAGTACTAGGAAGTAGAGGACTGAACTGTTGATGAGAGAAATGTTATTACCCAGTCTAGCAGGCTTTCCCTTTGAAAAAAGGCATCAGCAGACACAGAGATGAAACACAATGGATTATCAGAAGTAAAATTCATATAGCAGCTTGGTACATGAGGTACAGAAAAAGATTGGTGAATAAGAAAGCAAGAAGATTATATGCATGTGTATATGTCTGTTCTCTCAGGTAATGTCACTTGTTTTACTGTGTTCCCATTTATACTGACCATGGCACAGTCTTCCCTCACCCCCCCCCCAACACACACACACACACCCATCCCCACTCCTTTTTTTCTTATAAGATGGGAATTGCTTGAGTTTTTCAACTGTTATGAGTCATAATTTGGTATGTGTCATTATACAGTAACCTTGGGTTGTGAGAACAACATTTTCACCACCACCTTCCTTTTAACCCCTTAGGTAAAAACTGTTTCAACACAGTGTATGTTGTGTTTGTTACAGACCTGATTACATTTCTCCCTTGGACGACTTGGCCTTTGACATGTATCAGGACGCAGAGATTGCGTGTATGTTGTGTTTGTTACAGACCTGATTACATTTCTCCCTTGGACGACTTGGCCTTTGACATGTGTGAGGACACAAAGGTTGTGTGTATGTTGTATGTGTTACAGACCTGATTACATTTCTCCCTTGGACGACTTGGCCTTTGACATGTATCAGGACGCAGAGATTGCACAGATGATCCGCAAATTGGAGCGCAAGAAGCAGGAGGCTGTTCTACGTATGTGTTACCTTTTTTTTTTACATTTTTTCTGTTGTGGGCGTATGGTGATGTATATATGTCTTGCTGTGTGGTTCATTGTTTGCATGTTTTCTGTCAGTGTGTCATTTTCTCTGCCTGCACTCTGTCCCTGTGAAAGACGCTGTCACTATTATTCTGTCAGTGTTTTCTGTGTCTGTACATGTTTTCTGTCAGTGTGTCATTTTCTCTGCCTACACTCTGTCCCTGTGAAAGACGCTGTCACTATTATTCTGTCAGTGTTTTCTGTGTCTGTACATATCTCTTCAACTTTTTCACTTAGTTTTTTTTTTTACATGGCATGTTACTATCTATCAAAAGAATCTTATGGAATACCTGAAAACTTACAAATCTTACTTTTTATTCTTATTCTTATTCTTCATTCTCTTCTTCTTTTTCTTCTTCTTTCTCGTCTTCTTCATCATCTTCTTCTTCTTTAGATTTAAGGGGAAAAAAATTGCTTTCCTAATTGCTCCAAATTTTTTATCTTAAAAATTGGCAGTGGATTTAGTTTGGCGTGTATGTGTTTCTGACGACTGTAACTGATCATTGTGATCACTTTTTCATTCAGAAATTCAGTCAATTTGTGCAGCGATGCCAGCTTTCTGCTTCTAGGTCTCCAAACATATTAACCCTTTCACCGCCAGACATTCTATTTTGCATAAATCCCCATCGCCAGCCATTTTTCAGAATATCTCTTATTTCATACTAGCATATGTGAAATGCGGATATCTCTGGAAGTAAGCAACCAATTCTCATGCTGTTTTTTTGGAAATGGAGGAAATAAACTGTACTTTTGTTAAATTATAGAATGTTAGTAATGGTTAGACAACAACAGTTTCAAATTTTTGGTAATTTAAAGTGCAAAAAAATGCAAATAAAAAATTGAATGCTATCTTTAGTGTCAACATAAAAAAGAAGAAAGCATGCAATCAAACTCAGAACAAAGAAGGAAAAATACTCCACTCACAAAATAAAGACCAGAAAGTATGTAATATCCAACAGAAAAATGAAAAAAACAGCAATAAATCAACATACCCCAACAGCAGAAAAAGAACTGGAAGAAGTCCACAGGTTGAAAATCATCCTTGTTCACCAGCACTCCTGAAACAACATTCAGAGGAATAATTAGAGATATGACTAATGAGGTTATGCAGAAAAGAAACCACACATGCACACACACACACACATGCACACACACACACACACACGCACGCACGCACGCACACACACACACACACACACACACACACACACACACACACACACACACACACACACAAACTGCTTACACCCCACTGGCACACACATGAAAGAAAGAAAAAGAGAAGGGAACACACACACACACACACACACACACACACACACACACACACACACACACACACACACTTATGCCCCACTTGTACACACATGAAAGAAAGAAAAAGGGAACACACACACACACACATACACACACACACACACACACACACACACACACACACACACACACACACACACACACACACACACACATGTGTGCGCACACACACACACACATGCACATACATCCCTTTCACTCTCACTGTTCAAAGCAATATTTTCTATGAAAAGTCATTCACTTGCCTGTGGGTCTGTATAACCTGGACAGCATTTCTACTAGGGCCTATGAGTGCAGCTCACCACTCCACAACTCCTCTCTGCAGCAGACCTCGGACACGTGTCAGTCAGTCAGCCACGCCCCCTTCAACCTCGATTCATGGCAAGCCAGCTGGGCTTGCAGTTCATTCATTATCTCATGGCTGCTACTCACCCCCTATAAGGCCTCTCTCACTGTGTGACTTGACTTGACTTAATCCTCTTGGTTCCTCGGGGAACATAGGGCCGCAACCACACTCCCCCAGCGCACTCTGGTCTGGGACGCCCTCTTCAGCTCGGCCCATGTCATTCCGGTGGCCTTGGCTTCAGTCTCTCACTGTGTGATAGGCACAAAAAGTTGGCCCAGAGCCAGCAACACTAAGCTTGTTCAAGGGCCTTGTGTGTGTGTGCGTGATGCACTGAGCACTGCTCAGCCAGTTGGCACGCTTCCAACAGTCAGCCACTATGATAATTCAGTCAAGCTCCCCTTTTCACATAGCCAAATGTTTGCTGCTCACAATCTGGGTGTTCTTTATCTTATTCAGTATCAACTGACTGTCTTTTCAATATTTCCAGCACCTGATCTGTGGTAAATCTACAGTGAGGCTGAGTATGTGAAGTGCTTGCTTGGTTGTGATGTCATAGTGAATGGAAAAACAATCGGAATAAATTGATAAAGAACACTTAACTGAACAGCGCTCTGATGAAGCAAAATGGCTGTGAGCACAGGTCAGGGAATCACCCAACTATGACATTTCTTTCTGGCTTTCTGTCTTATCAGATTAGAGAGTGAGAATATCGGGAGTTAGGTAACCCTAGCTGGTTGCCGAACGGCGCCTTTGGCGGTGTGACACACATTGTCGCCAAACGGCGCCTTTGGCGGTGTAAGGGTTAAGCAATTTCAAATATACCTGTACAGTCCACTCTGCTGCCTTAGCCATTGATGTTGATTCAGCGCCATATTAGGTGATTTCAAATATACCTGTACAGTCCACTCTGCTGCCTTAGCCATTGATGTTGATTCAGCGTCATCAGGGCCACAAGATTGTTCACAATCATATTAAATGGACTGCCATGTTTCACTATCACTCTTTTTGGGGGGACCAGTCCTTCTAGAAACAAGATGAAAAAATATGTAAAGTTACTTTTGTCTTTATCGAAGCATACTGCAAGTGAAACAGCACTGGGACAGTTTGCTTGAAATGTCAGTTGCAAGTTATCCAGAGACTGATGCAATTGCAGAAAAAGTGATATGAGTGTATGCTGTATGTAAAATTGATATTCTTATTCGAATTTGACATTGAAAGAAACAGTTTGTTAAAGTTGAAGCCATCATGGTTTGTAGTGCCAGTGTTAATAATTTGATGTGCTTGCAATCACGCTACTAGAAAAGAAAGGTGCAGTGAACAGAATGTGTTGCAGCCCTTCAGAGGGCTCGTATGCTGGGCTTGGCTACAATTGATATGATTTGCCCTTAATGTTCTCAGTTTAACAACAAAAGATGATCTAAGTATAGGACGTGTGATTTATAGGAGTATTGTGTTTTTCAGAGGAGCGCTATGACTACGCTAAGCGGTTGAAGTCGACCATCACAGAATTGCAAAAGGTAAACAATGAGGAGAGTGGTGTGCTGTGAGACCTTGTGAAGTAGTTGCTGCTACATTCTCTGTAGAAATGAATTCACATGATTTTGGTGAATTGTCAGTAATACCCCTCTCTATCTGATGTTTACCTACCTACCCCTCTCCTGTTCTTCAAGTTCTTGTGAGAAATGTTTGTATGGTGTATACAAATACAAACCATGTTAAAAAAAAAAAAAAGGTTCTTGTGAGAAATGTTTGTATGGTGTATACAAGTACAAACCATGTTTAAAAAAAGGTTCTTGTGAGAAATGTTTGTATGGTGTATACAAATACAAACCGTGTGAATGAGTTTGTCTGTTTGCTCGCTCACATTTGTGTTTGTGTGTGTGTGTGTGTGTCCATTGAGGTTACAAGTGTACATTTTCTTTTGTGGATAAAGAAAGATTTGCTGGGTGGAGGGAGGTGATGTGTGTGCAGATGGAATGGAAGTATGTTTAACATTTGTAGTAATGTGTGTGCTTCAAAACTGTGTATCGTGTGTAGTGATTACGTATGCAAGTTCAATGTAGGTTAGTATTGTCTTACAGGTATGTTTCTTCACAGCAGGTATATTCCTTCTTAGGTATGTCTTGCTTTGTAGGTATATGTTCTCATTGCAGGCATACGTCTTTGCCTGTAAGCACATCTGTAAGCCTGTAAGTTTGTATCTTCATCAGTAAATATAGGTCTTTAGTCGTAACCATGTGTGACGTCTATAAGCATGGCTTTTGCCTGCAGGTAGGGGAGAAGCTGGGCAAGATGCAGGTAGAGAAGCGACAGGCAGTGGAGAATGAGGACTACGACAGGGCAAAGGTCAAGAAGGTGCAGATGGACGAGGTGCGCCTACATGTCTACAAAGAATTAAGAGTATATGACCTACTGGAACCCACAGGGGTAAGTATATGCTGACATTATCACAGGTGTTGTCACCTGCTGGGCACCTTCCTGCCCAGTGTCAGTAGAAGGTGTGTAAACAACAGTTGTGATGAGAACAAGCTTCTTGTGGACTAACTCCGTGGTTGCACAGGGTTTAGGCTTACAGAACAATGATAGGGAAAACTGTTGAAAAATGTTGAACTTTCTTATAGCAGGACAGGAGCAGCAGGGACTCGTGACTGTAGCTGATGAAGTGTGGGAGGCTCTGTTTTAAGGTGTCATAAGTGTGCTTGAATCAAGCAGACTGCTGTTGGGGACTCTTGACTGTTGCTGATGAAGTATGGGAGGCTCAGTTTTAAGGTGTTATAAGTGTGCTTGATTCAAGCAGACTGCTGTTGGGGAGTTGGAATTCGTTTTGAGAGGTGTTATGACAGAAAACAATGTGTTTCTTTGTCCCTTTCTTTGAGTAAGATTTGATTAGTTTGTTTCCTCTTTAATATACAATGTACTTTTTTTTTCTGTTTCTTGCAGTTTATAATATTTTGTGTTGTTTTAGTGATTTGGTCCAGATTTATGATTGTAGTCATCGTGTAGTTCATTGCTTTTATGTGGTTGTAGAGGTTATTGCAGAGAACTGGAGTCTGTTTCTTTATTTTTTTCAGTCTCGACATCCTGTTACAGTGGACCTAGGTATGTATGATGAGTGGGTATGTGTGTGCATGCATCTGTGAATATGTGTAGGTGTGGACATGTTTGTGTGTGGTGTGCCATGTGTCTGTGTATGTTTGTGTGTGGTGTGCTATGTGTCTGTGGTAATGTGTGTGGATTTGTGTGTGCTTGTGTATTTGACTTTATATGTGTGTGTGCATGTATTTCTGTTTCCCAGTCGTGTATGGTTCATCACCCTGACTTGGAAAACAAACAAAACAGAAACAACTGTGTTCAGACATCACATATTCTTATATCACATAGATCTACTGTGATCCTTTGCTAACTGCTGAGGGAAAGCATAATGATTATATATTATAGTTTTTCAATGCATGCATGTCTTTTCTCATGAAGTATGTTTTTTTTTTCTTCATTTCTTGTTCATTGTGACCAAAAGTCAGTCTCTCATTAGTTGGTAATTACTGTATAAATTTGATTTTTTTTTTTTTTTTTTATAATTCAGACGGAGAGGGGAAATGCAGCCTGTGTATGTCTGTGATCTAGAATATTTATAGTTTCAAACCATTCCTAATTTGCTGTTGCAGAGCAAAAGCCACAGAGGTAGGGATGACCATTCAGGCTGCGATCTTGAACGCTTACCCTTTATTTTTCATTGTCTACATCACAGCTGAGTATACCGGGCAAATTAAGGCTAAAACACCTGAGAATGACATGAACATTAAGAAAATCACTGCATCAAATCAAAACATCTGTTAATAAAGAAAATAAATAGGTAAACGAAAAGCGCACAATCCCTATACCACTAAAACTATGATTGTAAAAGATTGTGGGCTGAAAGTGTTGCCCCCTTTCCTGATAGCCATCCTAAGTTGCTGCTTGCAGAGGGACTGTCAAATACATCGTCATAACCTGATCTTCCAGCTGCTTGTTAGGCAATGAAAATCTCTTCTGAAAAAAAAGTGCCTTTACGTAGAATTTTCATTCACAATGGAATTTCAAAAAGTGACAAGTATAGTCTTTCTGTACTTTATTAAGGAGAGTGGAAAGAGCACTCTCAGTATGACCTCATCTGGGTCGGTCTGATCACTTGCAGCAGCCTGTGTATGCAGGAACATATTTGGTCAGTGAGAGTAGCATTGTTTGTCACCTGTGGCAGCAGAAGTGATGGGACGAATGTGCAGTTGGAGAGTGAGAGTGTGCTAGTGAATTACAAAAAGCTGTCCCATTGGTGAGGTAAGGGCCCAGGGTATTCATGTGTGCGTGCATGTGTGTGTGTGTGTGTGGGGGGGGGGGGGTGCTTGTGATAATAGGGGAAGGGCAGCGGTTTTCTTTTTGTTTGTTTTGATAATTGTGCTAAAGACAAATATCTCAGATTTAGTGACTTCTGGGCTGACTTTGGGGCATTAGTGGACTTGAGAGCTTGATGATTTTGTTTGAGTAGACTGTGACCCAGTGGGCATATTCATAATGTGCTCATGTGAGGTCAGTGCAATATGGATCCTGATCCAGGTCTTTTATAATCTATCTAAACCACATTCTAGTGTCAAGCAGGGCCTGGCTGATGGCTGTGCTTGTTTTAGCTGTTGTTTTATTGTCCATTTTTTGTCAGGTTCATGCTTTCCTTCTCTCTTCTATGTGTGCCTGTGCCCGTACACACACACACGCACGCACGCACACACACACACACACACACACACACACACACACACACACACACACACACACACACACACACACACACACACACGCACGCACACACACACTCGTACACATGCTTAAACACACACACACTCAGTCACATGTCTCATTTCTTATTTTGCCATTTTTTCACCTGGTGTCTGATATTCCCACCTGGCTTCATGTCCCTCAGACCAAGCTGACATTCATCATATTTGACAACAGAACATTTGTATTCCTGCAGAAAGCCATCGACAGCCAACACCTCCCAGACTGGTTCAGATTGAACACAGCCCTTCTCCCTTACCCCCTTCCTCACCCACGCCACGCATGCCTTACGATGAACGACCACTGCCAGCTATGAAGAAGTGAGTGCTGGGAATTGAAAGCCCCCTTTTTTCTGTTGGCTTCACTTCTGTCCACAAGCTAACATGTTGGTCATTTAAAATGCCTTGATGATGGTCATCCGCTTCATATTCCTGCCTGTCTTTTCTTTTGACTGTGCATGCTTCCATCTGCTCCCTCACACAGTACACCAGAATATAGTGTTGATGTATTTCCTTTACTAAAGAGTTGATTTTTTCTTTGTTGAACAGCTTTAATTATAGTCTTGTCAGCTGTAAAAGTAATGACCATATGTTGCAGTGTTGCCTAGTTACAGTTCAAGTAGCAGTGAAAACTTGCGTTCTGATTGATTAATGATCTTCTTTACATTTCAATCTTTTCCATAATGAAAATACTAGGAAAACAATAGCTGATCAGTGCATCTATCCTATGAACCACAAGATGTCTTTTTCTGTTTTTAAGTATATCAAGACTTCACCTGCTTTGAACAGAATTTGAAAATGATTATTTTGAGGAAAGGGGGGGGGGGGGGGGGGGGATAAAATAGATGCTGGTTCTGAAAGAATTTTGACAAATTGTCATGGGGGGGGGGGGGCAGTAAATCACTAACATTTCTGTAGTTGAGCTGGTATTGAATTATAATCCATCAGCAGTACAAAGGGACAGTGGGTCTGCACTCAGCAGTGAAGTGTGCTTCAGCTTTGGCTCGAAATTTAAAAGTTTTCCACATCAAATTTGCAAATCGGTGCAATCTGACAGTCAAGCTTATATCAAATGGGTTGGTCGGTGGCTCACACAATTGGCCATACTGACGCTGAGTCAGTCAGTCACGATTTTTCACATAGCCGCAAATTGTGCCCAGTATATGAAAAAGTCGTGTTGGTGATGAGAGCCTCATGAGTTGATGGTGGGTTATGCATGTGGTTGGAGAACACAGGAGAAAGCAGTGGAAGGACCCCTTGTACTCCGTACTGCACTTGACAGTCGCTCATTATGTGTAGCAGAGATAGGATTGATGGTGCACTGTTGCTCATTTATCATCATCATTTTATGATACGCACTGCACTTATTTATTGCATTGTTTTATTATTGAAGTGTTTTCATTTGTATTAGATTTGCAGACTTTTTTTTTCTACCATGATTATTTTCAAAGCATTTTGAGGTTTTTGCATGCTTTCTTTTCCGTAACCACATTATTACATTTATTATCACAAATTTTATTACCTCTTTTATAGTATTTGTAGTCAGAAATATATGAAGCTGCTTTTGTTTGCATACCTCTGGCTTGAAAACATTAATACCATTGCTTGCTTCAGTGATTTAACTTGGACTGCTTGACCTGCTACATATCCTGTTTATATCATGAACATACTGGTTGACTGAACAGTGAACTTCCCCAATGACAGAATAACTAAACTGCAGAACAGATGGAATCATTGGAAGACAGACTAGTGGACAGAAATAGAGTTAGAGGGTCAGACAGACTTGCTGATTGTGATGGCTGTGTGCTGTGTGACGCTGATCAGTAAACCGGCCGCCCCTCCTGCGGAGGCCCCGCCTCAAGCTGCTGCCTCTCCCACCCCATACAGCGAGCGTAGCTTGCCTGTGCACAGGTGAGAGAGTTGGGTCCTCCGTGTTTGTCATGGTGTCTCACCGGTGCAGCTGTGTGGAGTACTTTTGGCGTCATATACTTTACCATGTCAGACCATAGCATTCAACGGCAGTTAGCCAGCTCTGTCAGGCCGAATTTTTTCCGTGGCCAATGCAGTCATAAGACAGTCACGTGATGTCACCCCCCTTCCGGCCCCGGAAGAAGCCAGTGTCAACTTCCTATAAGCCATTCATCTTCGGCCTGCCGTCAAAGCAAGATAAGTCTTGTGCTCTGTCTCGCCTATACTTGCCTTTGTGTTAACTTTGCTGTGTTTTGTTCTATACTTGATTCAGTTGTGGCTTGCAAATGTGAGGCTCTTGGTGGGAGCGTATTTATCAAAAGATTTGTCTCTTTTACCGGCACTCTCGGGAGCGTATTTATTAAAGATTTGTCTCTTTTACCGGCACTCCCGCGACTTTGTTACTCGCGATCGTCGGCACCGCTCGCCGGTCGTGTTCCCCCACCATATTGCCGAGCCTCGGGTTCAGCACGCATTTTGTGCTGGTTCCGGCTTGCACTAGACCCTGAGTATTTTTGCCGTGTGAGGCTCTTGGTGGGAGCGTATTTATTAAAAGATTTGTCTCTTTTACCGGCACTCTCGGGAGCGTATTTATTAAAGATTTGTCTCTTTTACCGGCACTCTCGCGACTTTGTTACTCGCGATCGTCGGCACCGCTCGCCGGTCGTGTTCCCCCACCATATTGCCGAGCCTCGGGTTCAGCACGCATTTTGTGCTGGTTCCGCTTATTAAGGTTTAGGGCTCAATAACTATCACACCTGTACTCTTTACCCTTCACAGGTAGAACGTGTTCGAGTAAGGGTGTGTGACACTGATCTGCTTATTAAGATTTAGTGCCCAAGAACTATCACACCTATACACAGTGATACTCCACGTGTAGAGATTGCTATTAATAGCCATACCAGTCACACGACCGGTGGCGTGTACGGGTAGTTCGAGTTTTCAGTCGATCTCTCGAGCACTTTGCACGACACCACACGGACGATCGAGATTAATTGATTTTCTCGATCGGCCACCTTGTCTCCTCTTTGCGGTCGTGTGTTCCGGGTTTGCTCTATCCACCTGTGCCCAACATGGTGAAGGACACCGCCGGGTCGAGCCACTCCACTGCTCGGAGTTCACTCAATTTCCCGGAGAACCCGCGGGTCGATTCCATCTCGGAGCAATCCGTTCGCACTGATGAACGTACGGTTCGGGTAGACAGAGACGACTTCTCCGCGGAAGGGACGCGTGATCTTCCTCGTCTACCAAACCGACGGACGCACGACCGCGGCGTCCCAAGGCTGATAGGCAAGCGGCCACCATTTCAAAATGCCTTTCATTTGATCTGCCTGCTAGTCTAAGGGCAAAGCTCCCCTCAAGGTGCTGCCCAGAAAGTCTAATGGCAAGGCTCCCCTCAAGGGGCCCGGCCGAGCAAAGACTAGCCAACGGAATTCGCCCTCCCCCACCCCTTCTCCATCGGCCAGCTTGCCCTCTAGCCTACGGACTCGCTCGGAGACTTCTAACTATCATGCTGAGTCACGCGAATCTCGGCCCCCGGGGCACCTTGCCGAGCCGCGGACCAGCACGGGTGACGGATCTGGGATGGAATCACCATCCGTCACTCGCCTTGATGAGTCACGTATCTCTTTTTCCCCCCAAATTGATACGTGCACTCATAGCGCTCGGCCCCACCGGGCACAGGTGCAGCCAACACCTGAGCTCGAGGAGCGCTTCGACTCCGGAAGCAGCCTTATGGTCACCCCGACGCACGACCTCGGTGGTGTCCATAATCCTGGGCGTGCGGGCACGCCGCGCCATGGGCCCGGCCGTGCCCATGCACAAGGACGGTCGACCTACCCCGATCGAACGTCACCTTCTTCCCTAGGGGTATTGGACGTTGGGGAACCGACCTTTCGGATCCCCATTTGGGCAACGTCCGCGGTCCCGCTCCTCCGGGGGGAGGATCTACCAGCGGGACCAAGGGTAACCTGACATATTCCTCCAGGGGGAGGAACACGGGACCGCATCCTGACCAATCCGCACTTTCGCGGGTTGGGGGCTCGACTTCCGCATCCTCCTCCATACCATTATGGCCCTCCCAGGCCCATTCCAAGGACGTGTATGGTGCAGTGCACGGACCTGGACGGGGACGACAGGCCACGGCCTCTCAAGCCCCCCCCCAACAGTGATTCAGGTTACCCGGGTCCCCGGGGACTTTCTGCCTACAAGAAGAAGAGGGTCTCGTGGCTACGACTCGGCGGATGTCTGACCTACGCATTCGCCCAACGCGCTGGTCAGACCTTGAGTGCGGCCTACCTACCATGGTTTTTCCCCAGGGCCGCCACAGCCCGTTTACCTCCCCGGGGACCGGTGGCTCTATGCCCCCGAGAGAGACCAGTGGCTTAACGCCAACACCCAGCACGACCAGCTACATGGTCGAATGTGGCACCCGGCCTCACTTACCTGGGTCGACCTTGGTCTCCCTCCTCGGGCGCTGTCCTATCGGCAGGACGATGTCCCGGCCGCCGATTATAGGGCCACCTGGGACACACTACAGGCACCCCTCGACTTACCTCCTGAAGACGGGTGCTATGAACCCTCTCAGGACCAGTACCTCCCTGAGGCGGACGATGACGAGGAGCTAGCCCCCACCTCATTGTACGATGTCCGCACGATAGAACGGTGGCGACCAGACCTCGTTAGGAGGGAGGCCGCACCCGCTGACGAATTTCTCTCCCTCTCCCCCGGCCCAGAGATCTAGACCAATCTACCCAAGAACCCCTCAGTCGCCTCCTTGTTTACGGACAATCCCGTGACCAGGGAGATGGGCATTTCCCAGTCGGACCGTCGGTTGATCCCCCACCTGCCCCCCCCTACTTCCGGCGCCATCTCCTTTAAGAACCTAAAGGAATGGGTCCGAGTAGCCAGGATGGGCATCCTCCACACCACGGCGGGACACACCTACTTGGACATGCCCCTTCAGCGAGCGGAGGCTCTATGGCCGGAGGACGATGGTGCCATCCCAGTACCGGGGGACCCGGGCTCTGAGGCGCACCAAGAGCCTGACCCTCGCTTGTTCAGCGATCCTTTCATGCGACACCTAGTTAACAGGATTTCGCATCACCTTTCGGCTGCGGCGGACAGCGCAGCCAGAAGCCACTTCAACTGCTTGTTGGTCGCGAGAGAGGCCGTGCTGGCGCGGACCTCTCTCTCCCCGACGCTTAAGGCAGCCCTGCGATGCATCCCGGGCCAGGTCCAGTCGCTCTTTGGCGACTACTCGGCTGACGTCATAGCACAAGCAGTTGAGGAACGCAAGCAGGCTGTGTCCTTTGCGCCCAGGCCACCGCCACGCCCTGCTAGACCCCCACTTCGTTCCTTCCCCAGGCACAGACCCTATCCCAGACAATCGCCTTCCCGCACCGCACGGCCCGCCAAGCGACCTAATCTTCTCCCAAGGCCTAAGCCAAAACCCCATCAGCAAAATTTTCGGTTAGGCCAACAGTCACGCTCCCGGAGCTGACTAGGGAGACAGCCCGAGGGGGACTTAGATCAGGTAGCACCCCCCCTCGCCCTATCCCCCACCCACCAGCCCAGACCCTCGCCCCCCCTGGCGGGCAGCCTCTCCCGGCATGCCCACCAGTGGAGACGCATACGCCTCACCCCTGGATAGTGGCGGTGCTACAGGAAGGGTTTCGCCTTCCTTGGGCCCACGAGCGTCCCCCCCCTCATGCTATCTCCCCCTCCCTCCCCCAACGAACCCTCCCCCGCCAAAGCAGAAGCTCTTCGCACGGAAGTCCAAGACCTCCTCAAAAGAGGGGCCATCTCGGAGATTTCCCACCCAAACCCCGGCTTCTACTCTTTGTGATCCCAAAAGCCTCGGGAGGATGGAGGCCCATTCTAGATCTTTCGCCCCTCAACAAGTTCCTCAGGCCCACCAAGTTCAAGATGGAGACCCCCACCCAGATCCGAGACTCCATCCATCATCGCGACTGGGCCACATCCGTAGACCTGAAGGACGCCTATTTTTCAGATCCTGATTCACCCGGCCCACAGACGATTCCTACGGTTCGTCTGGCAGACCCCGGAGAGGCCTGCACGCATAGTGGACCTCATCTCCTGCCTGTCACAGGCACCCCACACCTCGGCCAGAACCCTGTCCTCCCTCCTAGGAATGATGGAGTCCCTGTCTCCCCTCATTCCCCTGCGGCGGGTCCCCAAACGCCAACTTCAGAGGGAGTTCCGCCGACGTTTGTCACAGACCTCCGACCGCTGGGACCAGGTCATTCCGCTCGGACACTGGTTCATTTCGGCGACGGAGGAGCGGCTCACTCCAGCCACTCTCTCCACCGGGGTCCCCATCTCCCTCCCAACCCAACCCAACCACTGGAACTTTATACAGACGCCTCCAACTTGGGCTGGGGGGCCCACGTGGAGGACAGTCACGCCTCGGGGAGTGGGAGCTGGAAGCGGTCAGGCTAGCCCTTCTCCAACTCCAGCACAAGGTCGCGCACCGACTTGTTCTCCTCCTCACGGACAATACGTCGGTAGCTTGCTATGTCAACAAAGGGGGAGAGGCCCGCTCCATAGGCCTCTCCCTCAGAACAGAGGCCCTCCTTCGCTGGTGTCGCGCAACCATTGGTTTGTGCCCATGATCGACCTGTTTGCCACCAGCTTCAACCATCACCTGCCCCTGTACGTCTCTCCCGTTCCAGATCCCCAGGCGGATGCAGTCGACGCACTATCCCTCCCCGGGACGGGCCTACTGGCGTATGCCTTTCCCCCCTTCCCCATCCTACACAAGGTGATCAGGAAGGCAAGGCTGGAAAGACCCAGGCTGATCCTCGTAACGCCATGGTGGCCGACCCAGTCTTGGTTCCCGGACCCCAAGTCCCTCACCCACGTTCCCCCCTCCGGCTCAGCCCTCGCTGGGACATGCTGAGACAACCCCGGTCAGGTCTTCCTCACTCCAATCCCAAGATGCTTCGCCTACACGCGTGGCTTCTATGCCAGCCCAACTGCGAACATCTGCATCTACCCCCCACTCGGAGAGACCCCAGTCCGTCCTAGACACACTAGCCGGGGCAGGGGCCTCTCAGGGATTACGGGACTTCGCCTCGGCATCTCGCAGAGCCAGCACCGAATCCCTCTACAACTACCGTTGGGAGAGATGGATAACCTGGTGCTCAGATAACTCTGTTCCCCATTACTGCCCCTCCAACATCCAAATAGGAAATTTCCTCTCCCACCTATCCTCTTCCCTTAAGCTGTCGGCTGGCTCCATTCGGGGCTACAGATCAGCTATCTGCACTACCATTCGTCAACTGGGGGGCCCTTCTTTTGACAATGACTTTCTCCTCAGAGAGGTGTCTAGAGGAGTTGCTCTACGGGAAGCTCAGTCCCCTAGGCGCATTCCCCTCTGGGACCTTTTTACGGTCCTCGATGCCCTCAGAAAAACCCCTTTTGAACCCATTGCTTCTATTCCTTTTGACCTCCTCTCCTTTAAGACCACCTTTCTCCTCGCCCTGGCCTCGGCCAGAAGACGAAGTGAGATTCACGCCCTCAGCGGTGACCCCACAGATATCGCCTTCCACAGGGACGGCTCAGTCTCTCTCAAGTTCCTTCCGGAGTTCTGACATCTTGGGAAAGGGAGAAAAAGATGGAGACATGGACCTTTGCCCCTCCAGGTGTCTCAGGTACTACTGGGAACGCACACGCCCCAGGCGCTCCTCCCAGAGACGACTCCTTATCTCCCTCAACCCCAACAATACTAGAGATATCTCGGCGGGAACTATCTCCAGGTGGCTCTCCAAGACGGTGAGATCTACCTACGCTCAGGCGTACAAGGATCTCCCTGTCCTATCACCCAGGGCCCACGAGGTCAGAGCACTGGCCACTTCCACAGCGTTCCAGTACTCTGTCCCCGTGCGCCACCTGCTGGAGGCAGCCTACTGGCGTTCGGAAAATCCCTTCATTAATTTTTACCTGAGGGATATCCGCATGACCAGAGCTGATGGGTCTAAGGGGATTTCCTTTGTGGCGGCCAATGCAGCCATATCGGTCAACCCCAAGAACCACTAGGGCGCTCGCCCTCCTCCGATTCCTTTAAATTCTGCTATGGTCTGACATGGTAAAGTATATGACGCCAAAATGGGGAGTTTGTGTTATACTCCCTGTTTGGCTAGTATACTTACCATGTCAGACTCTAATTCCCTCCCTACCTTCCCCTCTGGCGCCAAGGTTCTCGGGGTCACCATACACCAGGCCTCGCTGAATGACTTATAGGAAGTTGACACTGGCTTCTTCCGGGGCCGGAAGTGGGGTGACATCACGTGACTGTCTTATGACTGCATTGGCCACGGAAAAAATTCGGCCTGACAGAGCTGGCTAACTGCCGTTGAATGCTATGGTCTGACATGGTAAGTATACTAGCCAAACAGGGAGTATAACACAAACTCCCCATGTTGGGGACGGGGGGAGGGTTGCTGAATAAGAAACAGATGGCTTCTGATAAAAGCAGTTGGATGTGTGGGGAGAGACACACCCACACTGTTTGGTAACCTTGATTTGTAGATGGCAGTGTTAAACAAAATGTCTATGATTTGATGTAAGTATGAACACTGCATTAGCAACATTCTTAAGTGTCATAAATTGATTGTGAATTAGAACTTTCTGCTTTGGCAGTCTTGCTTTCAGATGTATCTGCATTTAGAAACATGTTGTAAGGTTCATACCTCATGAATGTTTTATGCCTGTTGGAGTAGAAACGTGTTGTAAGGTTCACACCTCATGAATGTTTTATGCCTATTGGAGTATGCTTTTGACATAACAATGAGCAGGTTAAGTCTTAGGTTTATTAAGTGTTGTGCTTAATGGCTTTTGTGAGTGAATTGTACATAAATGATTTGTATTTACTTTCTGTCGAATGAAACTGATAACAGGCAATAGATTTATTGAATGATGATGAGCTGCAATACCTCTTGGTTAATGTAATTTCAAGCCTTTAAGGCACAACTCTTCCTCCACCCCCCCTCCTCCCTTCCTTCCAATCCTCTTGTCACCCATGCCTGAGATGACAGAAATTTTGTGTAAAGTTTGCATGCCAACATTGATTGTAATATTCCATCATCTTCAAATTCTCCATGGATGTTTGACATTCAGCATTTCACCATCTCGTCTTTTACCTTTTGATCCTTATATGCTCAATGTTCTATGTGTAAATAAATCAACGAGTGCATATGTATTCTGTAGGTGCATTATGTATTCTAAGTTACATTCATCAGTTGAAGCAGATGACTGAGAGAATCAGTCCATGGAAAATTGTAGAACCAGTTCCCACTAGTTGTTCATCCAGCCTTTGAAACCACACCTAAAAGACACTTTGAGCACTGAGTAGTAGAAAATTAACAAGTATACTGACTTTCTCACTTAAATGCACGCAATTTCAAACCAGTGTCAGTTAAGATATTCACCTGTTAAGGAGAGCAGTAGCTCAGAGTTGTGTTGCTGTGTTAGATTGCTGATCAGAAAGAGACAAAAACGCACCAATGAGAGTCATATAAGAAACTTTTTTCCCCACAAGGAACATGTTTATGAAATTTGTAATGAACCTCATTCTGTTAACAAAAAAGAGCATGTGAACAGCCTGTTGTCTTTGTCTTTAGTTATGAAATAAACACTAAGGTGGCAGAAATCTTCAGATGTTTCTTTCACAAAACACTTGTTGAAAAATATGGGGAAAAAAAGAACAATTCTGGACACAGAATAAAAAAAAACAGTGGCAGAATACACACACACACACACACACACACACACACACACACACACACACACACACACACACACACACACACACATCTACTCCCTGGCCATAGGAAGAAAAAAGAAGTAGGTGAGCAAGAAAATGAAATACTGATTTTGTTCAAGATGCTTTTAGAAGGTTCAGTGTTAATCATTAGTGCCAGTCTTGTGTCTAAGTCATATTGCCCTCAGTATGTCAGTACTAATAGTTTCACTCTTGGTATGCTAAGTTAGTGCTTGTTGGGAGACAGCTTTGTCAGGTTTTGTTGGTTTTTCTTTTGTTTTTGTTTGTTGTGGGGTTTTGTTGTTGTTTTATTTTTAATGCTGCTTTCATGTCCACACCTGCTGTGTAATGGAAATTAGAATAAAGTCCATTTACTTTGAATTTCAGAATGAGAGGGAAACTGCCCAGAGAGTTACAAGACTGAGATAGTTTCCAAATGGATTTTTAAGACTGTACAGAATATTTGGAAAATCATAATTGGAAGAAGCAAATGGGACAAAAAGTCTATAAAGTGAAAAAAAAGTGAAATATTTTCATTGCACATAATTTTACTTTACAGTTTTCAAACCAGAATCAGTGTGGTCAGTGTTTTCTCACAAGTTTGGACATCGTTCGGCATTAGACAGTCTTGCTTTTAAAAGTAATTCTGAAGAACAACTGAAATACATACAAATGGATATTATGGATGGAATTGATGCGAGAAGTTTCGTATATGAACAGTAACTGTTTGCCCCCAATCAAAGACACCAACGTCCTGCCTGTGATTCTTGGAGTTAACATCAGCTTAGATACAAACAGTTACTCACTTCGTAGGGGACAGGGATGGAGGGGAGGGAGTAGTAAGGTATTACCTGCGTAAGAGGTTGAAAGATTACAGTGAAACCTCTTAATTATAATCCCCTAAAATCTTGAAGTGTTAAGAGGGATGTAAAGGGAGTTAAATCTTGTGTATATAAAGCCAAAAATCTTCACCGAAAGTGTCTACATGAAAGGGTTGTTTTGGAAGGAGATACTATCAGCAAGTCTTTAAAGATCGCAGATAGTTATGAGAGAGAAAAACTGACGGGCAAAGGCAAATGTGTTCTGGAATAACTTGTCTCTAAAGGGAAGAGTCTTCATCGGGAAGTCAATCTAGCTAAGACATGATGGAAACGCTCCAGAACTAGTCTGTAAAGGGAGGGAATTTCATCCAGGTTTCACTGTTACGTACATTTTCCTCAAAATGTTTTAACGAAATGGCTTATAGCTTAACTAAAAGTGTTTATGACTGACAAGTGTGAGCATCTCACAAGCTGGTTTGCAGATGAAAGATAGTGAAAAAAATGAACATTTTAGTTGAGTGACCTGTGTGAGTTAAGTGGAGAGTGAGACTTTGTGGAAGATGTGGTGTATAACAAACAAGAGGAGAGGATTTATAAAGGGTTTGTTGTGAGCCTTAACAAATCAGAAATTGGCACGAACTTGTGGCAAGAAGAAGCAGCATAAATCTTGTTTCTTTCAGTGTGTGTGCGTTGGGGGAGAAGTAGTAACAATTGGCACGTGTGTTCTGATTTTGCGCACACAGAAGATGTTCAAGCTTTTAAAAAAAAATTAATTGTATGTTAATGGAGGATGATGTTGGCACTGCTTCTGTCAATAGCCATGGTTCATTCTAATGATGCCCGTTTTCGTTGTGTAGCTTTCCAAAGACTTTTGCGAAGCCATCTGACCTCCATTCCAGTCGGTAGATATCTGTTGAGTGCCGTAGATGCCTTCTCCTCTATGGACACTGTCTGAATTTCTTGTCAAACGGAGTAGAATTTATGTCCCTTTCCTGTCTTTCTGTCACTTCGCTTTCTCTGCCTTTCACAACCACATTTGTGTGGTTCTGGATTTAGTGGTTTACATATTACTTTGTTTTGCTGTAAATGGATTTACTCAGAGACTGTGCATGCGGTTTAGAGAAAATGTCCATTTCTAATAGAGGTTGGGAGAGAAGGAGAGTTGTTGCGACTTTCCCTACTTCCTTTTGATGGATTTTTGTTTGGGTTGTATTTTAATGTGTGTTTGCCTGTTTTCTTAATTTCGTAATGGTGAACTTCTAATGTTATAAGGGCTGGATTGATGTTTGCCAGTTGTGTGTGCTTTAGAAATATTCATTGTGCTCTGTTTCTTTCATTTACAGAGTTCTGTGTTGCTGAAATAGTCACAGCAGTGTGTAGTATTTGTGTTGCTGTCTTCACGTTTGAGAAATAAAATTCTGTGTTTTATTACTTTTTTTTTTCCAGGTCTTTTTCTTTGTGTTTCTTCTCATGTTTGTTTACATCTTTCTCTGTCTCTCTCTGTCTTTTTGTCTCTGTCTGTCTCTCTCTCTCTCTCTCTCCCTTTCTCTCCCTCCCTCCCTCCCTCTCTTTCTCTCTGTCTCTCTCTCTGTTCTTTTTTGCCCTTTTTCTTTAATCTATTTTACACAAATATAGAGATATCTTTAAGGATGATCATGTACTTTGCCAAGCCTTTGTATGTGAGTTCATTACTGTTGTCTTGTCACTGTTAAAATTTCCATACATGATAACAACTTAGTCTTTACATTGCTAAAAGCTGCATTCATCAGTTTGATTATTTTTTCTTTACACTGTTAAAATTTTCCTCAGTGAGTGCAATCATTTTATCTATTTGTAGAAAAAATCTGCAGATTTAAGTGGACCTTTTTTCTGAACATTACTGGAGTCTACACATAGTAGTTTGGTTATTGTTTCCTTTGCTGTGTTTAAAACTAGCATACATTCCAGTTTGACTCTTTTGTCTTTACATTGCATGAATCTTGGTGTATGAGTTAAGCCATTTTATTTGTGCTGAGCTCGACTCTGCCTCTATCAGTTTGATTATTTTGTCTTTACACTGAAGATTCTGTGCACATTAGCTGTACAATTTTGTCGTCACACTTTCAAGAATTTGCACTGATCAGATTGACAACTTTGTCACTACCCTGTGAAAATTGGCAAAACTCAAACTGGACTGTTTTATAATGTGAGTTGGATTGCTTCAGTGTTGGAATCCATGTGCTAGTTCTCTTTGTTTTGGGAAATATTGGTTTTATGTTTTACTGTTTCAACTATAGAATAGATTACTCTTTATCTGTCTGTGGTACATTTGTAGATTTTTTTTTAAAATTCTTAATTGTTAGATGATCCATCAGAACAAACTGCTGTATGTCTGTTTCTGACTTTACTAGGTGTTTGGCATATTGGCTTAGTGTCTTTCATAGCCTTTTTACCATCATCTCGTCTTCATTCCTTTACTGTCTTTCCATGTCAGTCTGTCTGTCTATGTGTCTCTTTTATTAGGGCATGTGCATATGCTCTCTCTCTCTCTCTCTCTCTCATCACACACACACACACACACACACACACACACACACACACACACACACACACACACACATATATTTGCAGACACAGACACAGAAGAGCAGTGAAATGGTAGATCTCTGTGGTTGGTTCAGATGGACAAGAAAGGTGAGATAGAATGTTCCTTTTTCTTCTGTTTGGTCATTTTTCTGCTTGTGAAAAAAGTTTCATTTTTTCCCTCTTACTTCATGGACTTCATACAAAATGTGCATGTGCTGTTGACTAAATGCTATCTTACACAAAGTTTTTTAAAAAAGTTAAAGCATGGTGCGTCTCTCTCTCTCTCTCTCTCTCTCTCTCTCTCTCTCTCTCTCTCTCTCTCTCTCTCTCTCCACTTTCACTGTATCTTCGATGCCTATATCTGTGTTTGCCTATAATCATTTGAGCAAGGTTTTGTCTAATGTTAATGACATCAGAAAAGTGAACGTTTTCAAGCCAGCAACTTTTTATGATGGATGCTCATTGTTACCATTCTGCAGTGCATTTCCTTGCAGAATTTTCTCTTTTGTTTTTGTCTCTTCTTTTTGTCCTATGTCTCTGTCTGTCTGTCTGTCTGTCTCTCTCTCTCTCTCTCTCTCTCTCTCTCTCTCTCTCTCTCTCTCTCTCTCTCTCTCTCTCTCTCTCTTTGTGTGGGGATAAACGAGACTTTCAGTGTCCACATAGTCATGTCTTCTGATGCTGAGACTGAGAGTGAGGGAGTGTACAATGGGTGGGGAACAATGCCAACTACTAAATGATCCATTTCCTTCTTCTCCAGCTCTTCATGACCTCTGTACTCTCTTCCCTTTTTCTGCACCATAGCTTGCAACAGTATCAATCTTACCCACCTTTCCATGTTTTCTTTCCACAGTGAACCATGCTTAGATGTGTCTGCCTTCCTGGTTCAATCAGTAAACTATTCTTAGTGGTCTCTTCTTTTAAGAAATACATTGTCTATGTCCATCTTCACCTGTCCAGTTCACTAATGTAGCATCCATTGCTACCTTTCTCCCATGCTTTTATCAGTCAACCATGTTTTCCCATCTCTTCCCACCCACTTTCAACAGTTAACCAATGCTGAATCATGCCCCTTCTCCCCCTCTTCCCTTTTACTTTAAGAAACATGATTACCCATCTCTCACCCCATGTCAGTTTCCACAGTTCCTTCCCCTACCTTCCATTCCAGCCATATCCTATCCCCATTTTACCTGTAAATCATTTTATCCATCTCTCCTCCCCCCTACCATCCATCCACACCACCTATGACTCCACCTCTTTGTCACCAATAAAGCATGCTTTATTCATCTTTCCACGCTGCCCATCAGCAAGGCATTATTCTTCTCTCCCCACCTTGCTCACCAGTTGCACAGTGCATTGTAGTGGAAATATTCCTGTGGCAAACTGATAGGTGTCTGATTGTTCCCCAGACCACAGCCAGTGGTGGAAGAAGAACCTGAGCCAGAGCTGAATCAAGGTAAGGCTGTGTGTTCTGACGTTGTGGTGAAACACTGACTGTGTAAGATGTATCTGATCAAGTGTTGTACCCATCAAACACTGACATTGGTTATTAGAACCTTTGACATGGATATTTAATCTTCTGCAAGTGTGCAGACATGAAGGGAGGTAAGGCAGATTGTTAGAATCTTTTACATGAATATCTGATCAGCAGAAGTACTCACATGAAGAGGAGTTAGGCACTGACAGATGATCTGTATGTATGTCTTGCTGACAGGAAAAATATTATATTAAAATATACCAGGTGCTGCCAAGATTGAAACCATCCATCTCTTTAACCCTTAGCATGCAAATTCAGGGCCCTGCCTTCGTACCTGTTACTGACAAAACAGTCCGTACTGAACTGAAAGGGCTAAAAACAGTTCTTGATGGATTTCTTTTAAACTGAATCCAAACTTTGTTTAGTCCATTTTCTATTTAAGATGCTTTGTGCATGTGTTTATACAAAGTATTCACAGAATTTGCATGTATTTCATACTAGCAGATAAAAGAAAAAGATTTATCCACTTACGTAGTTTACTGAGCCTGATGCCTGTATGTTAGCCCAATATAGCAGCATTTTCTGAAACTAGCGTGTGTATTTCTCTTCATGGTTTTCCTTCTGGCTGACACAGAACCAGAGCCCATGACAGAGGTGGATCTGAGAGAGGCTTCATCAGCCATTGATGTCTTCGGCTATCCTTTGGTGAGTGGATGTAAAGAAAAATGCAGAAAAAAAAGAAAAGACAAACACAGGTTGTGAGAATGTATGGAGGGAGAAGAGAGGAAGTGTGTGCAAGTGTGCTTGCGCATTGCAAGTGTATTTATTTTCATACATTTGTGACCAGTTATCAGCACTTCTTGTTAAAAGTCTAATGCTGAAGAAAACCACTGCATTTCATCTTGCATAAAGAGAAACTGGCATTGTATCATCTTTCTCCTCATTTATGGTCATGAAGTTAAGAAAAAGAGTCTCCATTTTTTAGCTCATTTTTAACGTGTCCTCAGTGTGGTGGTTGTTTTTTCATCCATTGTCATGCATGGGGTAAGCCTGTGTTAGCAAGCAGATTTATCGAATCTGTCATCAGACTCTAACCTTTATCTGTCTCTTCTTAAGGACAGTCTTTTACAGCCGATTTCAGCAGCCAGGCAATCAGTGCTTGGGTCAGTGAATTAGTACTGGTGTTCTGTATGCTTGAGAACAGTCACTACTGATATGACTTTGATGGTCATGCAAGGTCTTTTGTCCGTGGTGTCATGGCAACCAACCACTGTAAGTCCTGACTGACTGCTGGTGCTAGAAATCTGAAGGACAAGCACCAGCATGACTTTCACAGAGGATGTGGTGAATAGCTTTGAGCCCATGGACAGAACACAGAAGCTGATGCAGCATTGAATTTACCATGCGTTATAACCATGATTGACAATGCCCTGTGTATCCCAGGTCTCCAAAGCCTACTCCAAGACATGGTCTTACCGTGAGGACGCCTTGCTGGCCGTCTACAAACAGATGCAGGAACTCCCTGTGCGTGACAAGGAGGAGGCCAAGGTCATGATGAGGGCAGCTGTCTTTCTGATCAAAAGGGGCATTGACGACAAAGTCTACGCCGTAAGTCCCGAAATGATGCTTTGAATATGTTATTGTGGTGTAAGTGCGTAGATACAACATCACTGGCTCGGTGTTCTGTTTTAGTTTACAGACTGATGACACTGTTAAAAAAAAAGCTACAAGAACTTGTCATTGACTGTGTCAACACTGGTTTTTAAATCCACAGTAGTGTGTCGTTCCATTATCATGTAAATGATTATATCAGGTGTATGAAGTAAGTCTAGAGGTACATGACGTTGGTAGGACAGTCTAGGTTAGAAACTCGATCAGATCCTAAGAGAAGTCTCTCATTTGCGCATTACCTGAATGATCGTCCTTGATGCCTGTGTCACTTCACATGCACACAATTTACAACATTTAATGTGCACTGTGTAATGTGACCTTATATGCTTGTTTTAGGTACTTTTTAATTGACTTGTAGGAAGTTTATAGATGTCCACTAAACTGGTTACTGGGTCATAATTGGAACAAATTCTCATAGACTTGTGGTACTATTAATGCTGCAGAAGTGTACCAAAATTAAATGAAAGGAAAAAGGTATTTGTCCCACGTGCATTTTTTTTTTTTTTTTTTTTTAAATGTATGAAACCTGTGTGACTGTGAACCATTCAGGGTGACCTCAGATATGCAAATCCTTTTACACAGTGCACATGTCCTCTGCTCTGACCTCTGGTTTTAATCAAGTTGACTTTGAATTTCCATAACAATTCTACTATTTTTCCGCATAAACAGTGTTTACGACCTTCTTTGGTTTACATTCAGAAGAGAACTGTTATGGTAGTTTGTTCTAAAAGAATAAGATCTTTGGATTTTTTTAAAAGTAAAATGCCCTATAAATGCAAGAGGGGATTGACCTAAAAAAAAAAAAAAAAAGAAAGAAAGAAAGCATTTCTTTTAAACTATGTGTTTCATATTGCATTTCAGGTTTTCAAAGCAGCATTAAACCTGTTACGCATGATGTTGACAGAATTTGTGCCCAAACACAAGTAAGTGGCCGTCTTGCACGGAGTGTTGTGGTCAGGCCTAAGAAGACAGAAATGAAAAAATGTCTGTTTTTCAATCTTTTACAGTTTAATTTTTTTGTTTGTTTGTTTGATATAAAGAACAAACAGAATTATTTTACAAACAACATTTTGGTAACTGTGGTAACCAGTGTTATATACTTGATGTGGATATACTCATTAGGTCTGATCAAGTTTTATCTAAGATTTTATGGAAGAAAGATTTTTAGGCAGTTTTGTGTGTTTTGAAAGTAAAGTGGAAACAACTACATAGGGAATTGACATTGCCCACCCCCTTCCACCCCATGGCTGGCTGGACTATAAACAGCATGAACTGTGTGCTAAGTGTTGCTTTGTTCCTCTTCTGTTCTTGTGTTCATGACGAATTGATATTTAAACATCTGATATGCATACATGTGTAACTTTGTTTTTATTTAAACATTTGATGTTGGGGGAGGTAAGTTTGAAATGATTTTTAATTGACTTGACTGTCTTGGTTTTGGTATAGCATCCTTTACAGTTGCATAATACATTGTTAGCTAAGTACAGGACTTAGTTAATGTAACCTTGGTTCTTCAGCTGGTACACTACTCTGTTGCATAATAGTGTCTGAAGATTTATTGGAATATTGAGATGGTGTAATGTTGGTTGAAATATATGAGACTAGCTTTTTCTTTTTTTCTGCGGTGGAGGTAGCCATACTTCCTTTTTCAGAGAGGGTACATACTGGGTATTTGAACGTTTCCTTGACCTGTTCAAACTCTGATATTAACTACTGGCATTTGAGCACAAGTGTATTGATCTTCAGCATGGCATCACTTGTACAAAGGGTTCAGACACTTGCAGGTTTAAGACAGCCAACTAGACTTTGCTGACACACTTGCTTGTGAGCTTACACTTTTTATCTGAAGATTGAGACAGCGTCCACCCTTTGCCAAGCAGATGTTGTATGAGACACTTGCAGGTCTGCTTGCACTTGATTTGCCAACCAGAGGTTACTGAGACATTTGCCAATCTGCTTTTACTTTGAAGATTCAGGTACGGTCCATCCATAGCCAACCAGACATTGCTGAAACATGCGCAGGTCTGTTTGTACTTTAATTTGGAGATTGAGGCAATGTCCACGCTTTGCCAGCCAGACATTGCTTAGGTTCTTCACAGGTCTACTTGTATTTCAGTCCAGCCTTTGCCAGCTAGACACTGCTGGGATGTGAATTGCCCGGGTAGCAGGCAAATGTCAGGTAATGCAATGTAGCTTAAAGTTTGTCAGATTTGTGGTGGTATGGAGGTAGTATTGTTATACAGAGAATTTGAATATCGCAGGTGATTTGTGCGCAGATGACAGACTCTCTCTCTCGCTCTCACTCTCTCTCTCTCTCTCTCTCTCTCTCTCTCTCTCTCTCTCTCTCTCATGTGTATGTTTACCTGTGCCTTTTCTCTCTTCAAACGAGGCTTTTGTTCCTTTCTTCCTCTTTCATAAAGTCAGCTCTTGTTTTCCTCTAATTCATATGATGATTTGTACAGAATGCCAAAGCAGGAAACCTCAGCTGCTGTGGAGCGAACTTTACAGAACCTCTTCCACAAATCTGGGGACACAGTAAGTATTTGTAATTTATTTCTTTCCCTGTGTCTTCATGTGTGCTAGGTACTGTGCTAGGTACATGGATACTGGAAGCAAAGGTAGTGTGGAGATATGTGCATGTATTTTTTTTCATTATGGGAGCAAAAGTTATTTCTTGTTCTTTTGTGTCATCAAATTCTCAGGAAAAAAAATCTTAAAAGGGTTTCTTGTTTCTGTTAACAACTTTATTTTGTTCTGTTACCCTAATCATCAGAATATTGTTTTGTTCTGTTACCCTAATCATCAGAATATTGTTTTGTTCTGTTACCCTAATCATCAGAATATTGTTTTGTTCTGTTACCCTAATCATCAGAATATTGTTTTGTGTTCTGTTTACCCTAATCATCAGAATATTGTTTTGTTCTGTTACCCTAATCATCAGAGTATTGTTTTGTTCTGTTACCCTAATCATCAGAATATTAGCATTTTTGATGGTATGTTATCAACATGAGAGATTTCCCCACCCACTTTTTGAGCAAAACTCGAAGCCAGTCTATTGGCGGTACCAAAAATATGGTATGTTCTTTGAATGCATTACCACCATCTCAAGGTCCAGGTCTTTTATTGTATGATAGCATAGAAGAAATCTGTTGTGCAGTTGTGGCTAAACAAAAGACTCGTTTGTATTCTAATACCATGCATTATGCTTTGTATGACAGGCAGCAAGAAACCGTGACGATGCTAAAAGGTTTGTCTTCGAAATGGTGGGATTTCCAGATGTCAAGGTAAGACTGGCTGATTGACAGGTGTCAGGTAGTTACAGTTTACTGCTGCAGTGGTAATAGGTATAAGTACAAAACATGCTTGCCAAGATCAGAGCTTGCTTCATAAGAATAATAATGATGATGCTGTTGCTGAGGCATAAGTAATAACAATGGTGTGAAAGTATTTTCATAGCATGACTGTTGGTAAGCAGTTGTTGTAGGATGAGTTTATCGTGTTAAAGGGTTGGTTAAAAAATATCGAGTGTAAAAAGTTTTGCTGGTTTCATGATCCAGAAAAAATTGGGGGAGGGAAGAGGGGAATCTCTGCCTTCAGAAATTTCTGCTCTAGTTATTTCTCCAGTTCTGTCATTTTCATGTTTCTGCATTATTTGCCATTGTCTGAGTGAGTTCTAGTCTCACATTGATTTTCAACATACTGTTTGTATCAAAGCATTGCGTAACAGGATTATGTTTACCTCATGGTTTCAGCCTATCCAGACAGTGCCTCATGAGTGTGTGAAGCCCATCAAGAAGACCATGGCTCCTCGTCTGGCACAGAGTCGGGTGGAGATTGTGGAGACTTTGTATAAACAACTGCAGCTCAAGAAGTAAGGGGTATTTTCCAGAGCCATGTCTGGCAAGTCTATGTTCCATAGCACATTCAGTGGAATGGTTGTTTAGCAGTTACCACAGATAGCTCTAGATTTCTAGTATGTGTCTTGCTTGTTGCAGGTGCATTTTTTCCCCCAATTCTCCATCAGACCTTCGGAGAGAGTCTGAGCACAGCATGCACTTATTGCGGTTGAAAGGTCTGCAACATCAAAATTGTTTCCGGCAAAATTCTGTGATAAAATCTACTATGATTGAGAAATTTGAACACTTGCAGATAGAAAAAAAAAGGGGGTAGGGAGCGTGGGTGGTATCATAATGTAGCTGCTTGCTCTCCCCTCAGAGAGAATTTCACACAAAAATATGTTGTGGTAAGAAAGTTACACAATACAACATGGATGGGATCGGGTCAAGCATATTTATGATTCAAGAGCGTCAGTCTTGGAGAGCTGTCGGCTTGTATTGAGAATTGGTTCTGTGTTTTTTTCTTCTTCTTCTTTCTTTGTAACTAAAGTTCACTTTTCCAAAGAAAGGGCATGCACAATTTGTTTTCATTAAACAGAAACTGAAAAACATCTTTAAGAAAAAAAAGGTATATCCACAATTTGTATTCTTTTAACCGAAATTGAAAAACATTGCATTATATCATCTTATTTTCCAAAGTTTGATCAATTCTTTGCAATGATGTTTAAAGAAAAAAAAAGGAACAGTTTTCCTAGATCTTTAGAAAAATTGCTTTGTTTACAACTTTACATGTTCAACAAAAATAATAGCCAAAAGGAACCATCAAGTCCTTGATGGTGGTGATGATGATAATAGGGACATGCAAATAAATACGTGGTGAGATTGCTGATACAAGAAACATTGGGTTTTGTTGTTGTTTTTTTTAATGAATTATTAGTTCTTTACAATGGTTATTTGAATGAGAGGCACTCCTCTTACAGACACACCCACATTCTCTCACTCTCTCTGTGTGTCTCTCACTCTCTGTCTCTGTCTCTCTCTCTCTCTCCCGCTCTCTCTTCTCTCCTCTCTCTCTCTCTCTCTTTCTCTCTCTCTGTTATCAGAACCGATTGTAAACCTCTACCTGTTTCAGGAACTGTGATTGTAATGACAGTGAAAATTTCAGCTAGTGAAGCATAGCCAAACCAACTTTAATGGAACCTGCTGGGGTTTTTTTTTTTAAAATTTTTTTCTTTCTTTTTCTTTTTTTTTTTTTTGGAAAGGATAAAGATTTGGCAGACACTCCCAATAGAAAGTACATAAAACTTGAGGGCACTCATTCTGTGTTTGGCGTCATATGCTATACCATGTCAGACCATAGCATTCTACGGCAGTTAGTCAGCTCTGCCAGGCTGAATTTTTTTGTGGCTAATGCAGTAATAAGAAGTCACGTGACGCCCACCCTACTTCCGCCATAGGAAGAAAGTTGGTGTCCGCTTCCTGTTCCTCATTTCATCTTCGGCCTGCAGCCAAAGCAAGATAAGTCTCGTGCTCTGTCTCACCTATACTTCTCCTTTGTGTAAAAATTGCTTGTGTGTTTGCTTCTTTACTTGTTCAGCTGTGGCTTTCGCTAAACCCTGGGTACACATGCCGTGTGAGACTTACGGCACGCAGGTCCTCCGGGGCAATGAGCGACTTCAGAACGGCGAAGTGGCTCGACCCGTCGTTGCCCTTCACCATGTTGGGCTATGGTGGCAGAGCAAACACGGAGCACACGACCACAAAGTGGAGACAAGTGGGTCGGTCAAGAGATCGTAAACAGGCTCTTGCTTAGGCAGACCTCGGACCACTGGGATCAGACCATTCCCCTCGGGCCTTGGTTCCAATGGGCTATGGAAGAGTGGCTCAACCCCTCCATACTGACCTCCACACTGACCCCCGGGGTTCCCATCTCCCTCCCAACCCAGCCCCTGGAACTCTGCACTGACTCCTCCAGCTCGGGCTGGGGCGCCCACTTGGAGAACAGTCATGCCTCGGGAGTGTGGGACGCACAGACTGCCCGTCTCCACATCAACGTCCTGGAATTGGTAGCGGTCAGGCTTGCCCTCCTCCACTTCCAACCCCAGGTCTCGCACCGACATGTTCTCCTGCTCAAGGACAACACTTCAGTGTCTTGCTATGTCAACAAAAAGGGAGGGGGGGCTCTCCATCAGCCTCTCCCTCCGGACAGAGGCTCTCCTCCACTGGTGTCACGCACGGGGAATCACCCTCCACGCAAGACACATAGCGGGGACCCGCAATATCCTGGCAGACTCCCTCAGCCGTTCCAGGTCCCTCCTTTACACAGAATGGACCCTCAGCAGGCTACCCTAACCTCGGTGTTGGAACATTAGTTCGGCCCATGGTCGACCTCTTTGCCACCCAATTCAGCCATCGTCCGCCAGTGTATGTCTCTCCCGTCCCCGATCCCCAAGCGTATGCAGTCGACGCTCTCTCCCTTCCCTGGTCGGGCCTCACAGCATATGCCTTTCCTCCCTTCCCAATCCTCCACAAGGTCATCAGGAAGGCGAGGCTGGATGGACCCAGGCTCATCCTCATAACCCCATGGTGGCCGACACTGTCCTGGTTTCCGGACCTCAAGTCCCTCACCCATGTTCCCCCCTCCAGTTGAACACCCGGTGGGACATGCTCACGCAACCCCACTCGGGTTGCCAGGCACTCATTCTGTGTTTAGTGACAATGACAAGCCTGCCAAGGTGCTCATGCTACCAGAAGTTTATTTGGCTCAGCCTGAGCAGTTGAAAATTTCACTTCACCTTTAGCCAGACTGCAGCCAAATTGGGCTGATGCTTTTGGTGACACCTGGTTTGTTTTTTGGGGAAAAAATTCTTTGATGAGTGGGGAAAATAGCTCTTTTTGAAAGGAAATTAGTTTTGTTCAACATCAGGTAGGGTTTAGGGGCCAGAATAATCCCAGTACCTGTATTCTCAGGATCAGTAAATTTAAAACAAAAAAAAAAAGAAGAACATGAGAGACAAGAATATAATAAAGGGGGAAACAAAATGTGAACTGGATTAAGTACAAAGCGAAAACCTTTTTTTCTGATATTACATTGCCTTTTTCTTAAATTCAGTCTCTTTTATGAACCTTTTTTCTTTATTTGACCAACTGCAATACCATCATTTCACTTTTTTCCTTCTTTTTTCAGTGGTCTGACACTGGACAACGTGATGGTCTTCTGCACTGAGGCCTTAAACCACAATGCTGGGGAAGTTCGAGAGGTTGCTGAACGCATTATTAAACAGCTCTATCGGGACCATGGGGCACCAGTGAAGAACTATCTTCCCCCAGACGACGACAAGGCACGCAAAAACACCCTGTACCGGATGCTGTTTGAATACTTTGACAAAGTGGATGGCAAACCCAGCAAGAGTGATTTGAAGGTTTGAGGATTTTGTCCTTGTTCTCTCTCTCTCTCTCTCTCTCTCTCTCTCTCTCTCTCTCTCTCTCTCTCTCTCCACACACACATACACACCACCACCACCACCACCACCACCACCACCACCCATCTCTCTCTCTGTCTCTCTTCTCTCTCTCTCTCTCTCTTCTCTCACATACACACACACCACCCCTCTCTTTCTCTCACACACACACACACACATCCTGCTCCATTTCTATTCACTCACTGTCTCTTCATGATCCTCCCATCTGTCCTCTACGAACACATTCTCCCTTCTCTCCCCCTCCCCCCTCACCCTGTATCAGTTCTGAACAAACCCATGACCAACGCAGCCACGGTGTCCACTGTTTTCATTGTCAGAACCCTCTGCATTGATTATCAAATAGAACGCAACCTGCAACAAGGTGAAAGTCATCGGCTGATTAATTCAAGATCTGATAGACTTGAAAGAAGCCTGTCTTAGGATCTGGACAGCAGCTGAAAATTTGTCTTTAATGTGAACCTTTGTCTAGATTTTTCTGTTTTTAATCTGTGCACCTTGTCTCTCGCCTCTTTTTATGATTTGGTGAGCCTGGTGTGGCCATGCAATCAGCTAGCTTTAGAATCATGACATGAGCTTTGGCATGTGTCTTGAATGTTAAAAGCTATTCGTTTGTGATTTGTAAACCAACCAGTACTGATTATGCACAGGTAATATGTAGTCTCGATGGTACGCGTGTGATGTTACCAACATTCATATTTTGACAGTTAATTCAAAGGTATTTAACGTTGAATTTGTTATTTACAGAAACAGAAAGCGGAAGAGGAAGCCAAAAAGCAAGCGGAAATCAATGCTTTACAGAAACAGTTAGCAGAACTTCGCCAAATGAACAATGCTAAGGTTTGTTGTCTTTCACATTGCTCTCTAGCCATGTGTGTGTGTGTGTGTGTGTGTGTGTGTGTGTGTGCATGGTTCGTGTGTTAGTCTTTATGTGTGTGCTTCCATGTATACAATGTATGTGTGTCTGTGTGTGGGTTTGTGTGTTTAAGTGCTTCCCTCAAATTGAAAATACATGTGACATTTCTTGCTTCAGAAGGTCAGCATTTGATTTCTTTATGAAGTCTCAAAATTTTGCCATGAAAAGAGTCATACTTACTCTTTTCACTCGACATTGTTCATTGTGTGCATGAAGGAAACATATAATAATATCGAAGCCATGATTTTTATGACTTTTGATATGTTACAGCAACAGACAGTCAAAAGAATTGATTTGAAAATCACTGTCCTTATGACCAGTTAAGTTGAGTACTTTCACAGCAATCTAGTTAGTCTTAGCAGTTAACATGTGTTATCCATGTGAAAACATTCGTGCATGTGGTTGATAGGTATTATTTTAATGTGTCAGGATTACTCATGGTGTTATATGTTTTGGTGCACTGTCAGACTAAAAAACAAAAGCAAAACTAGTGAAAGTCATTTCACATCTACTACAACATCTATTGTTTTTATACTCAAGAGGCAAATGATTTGCTTTGCAAAGAAAACATAAATTACAGGGTTAACTCTTAGGAATACATTTTTATGGTGGGCATGCCTGTGAAGTGCTGTGAGGGTAACTGTCTCATGACTGCTAACTCTTGTGTTCGGGTTTCAGGAGGCTGAGAAGGAGAACGCTAAACCAGCTAAGGTAAGATGGAAGATTGTGAGGGGGCCAACTGTGGCTTTCTGTTTATGTGTTTATTTAACATTTGATTCTTTCATTTCGGAATTATATCCATTTATATCGGTCAGATTTTTTTTTTAAAGCGCAAGCACACATGCACACACATTCTCTCTCTCTCTCTCTCTCTCTCTCTCTCTCTCTCTATATATATATATATATATATATATATATTGCTCTCATTGATGTTGATATGATCTTATGAAAATAAAATTTTATCATTAAAAAAAATATATATACTAAATACATACATACATATCCAAATATATGCCAGTCATAAACGTACAGAAGAAATCTGGTTGATGGATAGTCCTTTGAAATAGTTACATGTTCACAACCTGTCTGATCTGTCATGCTCAATAAGACTATTTTCTCTTTTACTTCTTAATTCGAGCTGATCAGTACAATCATCTGACAAACAGATGATGCTGATGAAACTTTGGATTAGACATGACTGAAGAACATTTCTTCTATCATCTCCTCTTCAGTGTTTGCAGTGAAGGATCACAGTATTCAGATTTCAGGACTCTGCAACAGTGTGATTCACAGTGGCTGTTACTGTCATGAAATAATAACAACTCGGCAGTCTGCTGGGCATTGCTCAGGGAGTGGGAAGCTTGGTGATGGAAAGGGTAGGAGGCGGGGAGTCGTGGCACATCAAAACATTATGCAGGCATGCACACGCACACACGCACACACAAAATGACTCGCTGTGGAGGAATAGGGTGGAACAGTAGTTAGGTCAGATCATGCATGACTCACTATGGAAGAATAGGGTGGAACAGTAGTTAGAAGGTCAGATCATGCATGACTCACTATGGAAGAATAGGGTGGAACAGTAGTTCGAAGGTCAGATCATTCATGATGATTCACTATGGAGGAATAGGGTGGAACAGTAGTTCGAAGGTCAGATCATGCATGATGATTCACTATGGAGGAATAGGGTGGAACAGTAGTTAGAAGGTCAGATCATGCATGACTCACTATGGAGCAATAGGGGGAACAGTAGTTAGAAGGTCAGATCATTCATGATCACTATGGAGGAATAGGGTGAAACAGTAGTTAGAAGGTCAGATCATGCATGATGATTCACTATGGAGGAATAGGGTGGAACAGTAGAAGGTCAGATCATGCATGATGGCTCACTGTGGAGGAATAGGGTGGAACAGTAGTTAGAAGGTCAGATCATTCATGATGACTCACTATGGAGGAATAGGGGGGAACAGTAGTTAGAAGGTCAGATCATTCATGATGACTGACTATGGAGGAATAGAGTGGAACAGTAGTTAGAAGGTCAGATCATTCATGATGACTGACTATGGAGGAATAGGGGGAACAGTAGTTAGAAGGTCAGATCATTCATGATGACTGACTATGGAGGAATAGGGGGAACAGTAGTTAGAAGGTCAGATCATTCATGATGACTGACTATGGAGGAATAGGGTGGAACAGTAGTTAGAAGGTCAGATCATGCATGATGGCTGACTATGGAGGAATAGGGGGAACAGTAGTTAGAAGGTCAGATCATTCATGATGACTGACTATGGAGGAATAGGGTGTAACAGTAGTTAGAAGGTCAGATCATGCATGATGGCTGACTATGGAGGAATAGGTGGAACAGTAGTTAGAAGGTCAGATCATTCATGATGACTCACTATGGAGGAATAGGGTGGAACAGTAATTAGAAGGTCAGATCATTCATGATGATTCACTATGAAGGAATAGGGTGGAACAGTAGTTAGAAGGTCAGATCATGCATGACTGACTATGGAGGAATAGGGTGGAACAGTAGTTAGAAGGTCAGATCATGCATGACTGACTATGGAGGAATAGGGTGGAACAGTAGTTAGAAGGTCAGATCATTCATGATGACTGACTATGGAGGAATAGGTGGAACAGTAGTTAGAAGGTCAGATCATTCATGACTCACTATGGAGGAATAGGGTGGAACAGTAGTTAGAAGGTCAGATCATGCATGATGGCTCACTGTGGAGGAATAGGGGGAACAGTAATTAGAAGGTCAGATCATTCATGATGACTCACTATGAAGGAATAGGGGGGAACAGTAGTTAGAAGGTCAGATCATGCATGACTGACTATGGAGGAATAGGGGGGAACAGTAGTTAGAAGATCAGATCATGCATGACTGACTATGGAGGAATAGGGGGGAACAGTAGTTAGAAGGTCAGATCATACATGACTGACTATGGAGCAATAGGGGGAACAGTAGTTCGAAGGTCAGATCATGCATGACTGATTATGGAGGAATAGGGTGGAACAGTAGTTCGAAGGTCAGATCATGCATGATGACTCACTATGGAGGAATAGGGGGGAACAGTAGTTAGAAGGTCAGATCATACATGACTGACTATGAAGGAATAGGGGGGAACAGTAGTTAGAAGGTCAGATCATGCATGACTGATTATGGAGGAATAGGGTGGAACAGTAGTTCGAAGGTCAGATCATGCATGATGACTCACTATGGAGGAATAGGGTGGAACAGTAGTTCGAAGGTCAGATCATTCATGATGACTCACTATGGAGCAATAGGGGGAACAGTAGTTAGAAGGTCAGATCATGCATGACTGATTATGGAGGAATAGGGTGGAACAGTAGTTAGAAGGTCAGATCATTCATGATGACTCACTATGGAGGAATAGGGTGGAACAGTAATTAGAAGGTCAGATCATTCATGATGACTGACTATGGAGGAATAGAGTGGAACAGTAGTTAGAAGGTCAGATCATTCATGATGACTGACTATGGAGGAATAGGGTGGAACAGTAGTTAAAAGGTCAGATCATGCATGATGGCTGACTATGGAGGAATAAGGGGAACAGTAGTTAGAAGGTCAGATCATTCATGATGACTGACTATGGAGGAATAGGGTGGAACAGTAGTTAGAAGGTCAGATCATGCATGACTGATTATGGGGAATAGGGTGGAACAGTAGTTAGAAGGTCAGATCATTCATGATGACTCACTATGGAGGAATAGGGGGGAACAGTAATTAGAAGGTCAGATCATTCATGATGACTGACTATGGAGGAATAGGGGGGAACAGTAGTTAGAAGGTCAGATCATTCATGATGACTCACTATGGAGGAATAGGGTGGAACAGTAATTAGAAGGTCAGATCATTCATGATGACTCACTATGAAGGAATAGGGGGAACAGTAGTTAGAAGGTCAGATCATGCATGACTGACTATGGAGGAATAGGGTGGAACAGTAGTTAGAAGGTCAGATCATGCATGACTGACTATGGAGGAATAGGTGGAACAGTAGTTAGAAGGTCAGATCATTCATGATGACTCAGTAACTTCACCCAGACTGAAATGAGGTATAAGTATGGTAGGTGGGTAAGTATTTAAAGACTTATTTTTTGTTAAAGGAAAGAAAAAAAACATCTTGTTATAAAGTGATTGAAAGAGATTCTCATTGATTTGTAAGGATGTAGATTTGCAAAGGTAGCATAGCTGATTTTTGTTGATCGAGTGGTGTGTATTGTGTGGAAGCTATTTCATTGTGCAGTTATGTGACTTCAGTTCTTGTTGTCTTTGTTCTAGAAAAAGCCGGAGCCAAAGAAGCCTCCATCCAACAAACCCAAACGTCCGGATGATGATGATGTATCGGCAGTCACGGACAAGTAAGTGGTCGCTTGCTTCTTTCTCTCTCTGTTTCCCTCCTTTGTTTCTTCTCTCTCGTTCCTTTACCTCTTTCCCTTTATGTGCTCTCTCCCTCTCTCTCTCTCTCTCTCTCTCTCTCTCTCTCTCTCTCTCTCTCTCTCCCCCCCCACCCTCCTGTTACTCCTTCCACCTCCATCCACTCCATACTCACCCTTTTCCCCATCTTTATCTATTTTGTGTTTCATACCAGTCAGACAATGCTGCGTTATTCCATTTAGATGATTTTGTGAATCAGTCACTTTTGCAAGTACTTGGTTTCGGCTACTGTCAGAACTCCAAGCATTTGTTGTCACTATGGTTTCATGGGCTCCCTGATCCAACTGTGAGAGGATATCAAACCTGTTATCAGTCTTACACATTGGTGTGTGTGGTTTGTTTTCTGAACAAATCTGTTGAAGATGCAGTGTAATTGAATGCCATTAAAGTGACTCACGAAACTGAGCACCATTGAAATGACTTTGCAGCAAGTCATTGTGTCCTCTCATTGGTTGCCTATCATGATCTAAATACTTGAACGATTGCTGCATCTGGGCTGCTAGAGCCAGAGTTGTGACAGGAGGATATTGGGTGTGGATACTGATTGCTGCATCTGGGCTGCTAGAGCCAGAGTTGTAACAGGGGGATATTGGGTGTGGATACAGATTGCTGCATCTGGGCTGCTGAGCAGAGTGTAACTGGGGGATATTGGGTGTGGATACAGATTGCTGCATCAGGCTGCTGGAGTCATAGCTGTGACAGGGATATTGGGTGTGGATACAGATTGCTGCATCAGGACTGCTGGAGCCACAGCTGTGACAGGATATTGGGTGTGGATACTGATTGCTGCATCAGGACTGCTGGAGCCAGAGCTGTGACAGGAAGATATTGGGTGTGGATACTGATTGCTGCATCAGGACTGCTGGAGCCAGAGCTGTGACAGGGATATTGGGTGTGGATACTGATTGCTGCATCAGGACTGCTGGAGCCAGAGCTGTGACAGGATATTGGTGTGGATACAGATTGCTGCATCAGGACTGCTGGAGCCAGAGCTGTGACAGGAAGATATTGGTGTGGATACAGATTGCTGCATCAGGACTGCTGGAGCCAGAGCTGTGACAGGATATTGGATGTGGATACAGATTGCTGCATCAGGACTGCTGGAGCCAGAGCTGTGACAGGAAGATATTGGGTGTGGATACTGATTGCTGCATCAGGGCTGCTGGAGCCAGAGCTGTGACAGGAAGATATTGGGTGTGGATACAGATTGCTGCATCAGGACTGCTGGAGCCACAGCTGTGACAGGATATTGGGTGTGGATACAGATTGCTGCATCAGGCTGCTGGAGCCAGAGCTGTGACAGGAAGATATTGGGTGTGGCTGTGCACCAGAAGCCAGAACAAGCAATGTGGGCCTACTGCCATTGAAAAGACTGGGAAGAAAAATAATACATCAGACCAAAGGGATCTGTACTTTATAAAGAATATATGTTTGGTCAACGTGTGTGTTTGTTTGTTGACAGGATCTGTATTTTCTGTGGAGAGCGTAATGAATCGTTCACAGAGGAAGGACTGGACATGCACTACTGGAAGAGCTGCCCCATGCTGAAACGCTGTGCCAATTGTAAACAGGTCAGACTGATCGCACGGTTACATGCTGCGTTGATAGTTAGCGTATTCAGACAATTTACCATGTGTCATATTTAAAAACATGTTCTTGGAGATAGGACATGAATATCAAAACACATATCACTCATTCAACTGTAATGCTGCAAGATGCCTTAGTGCCAGTATGGCTTTGTAATGGGGAAAAAAGGGATACATACTGTATACATTGATGTATCAGAACAGCCAATGTCAAAAGAGTAAATCTTTATAGCCCTTAAACCCCACGCGCACTGTACTTGACAGGATAGGTGGTACCAAAATGATTTGTCTTCAGACCAGCTTTGAATACACACACACTGTACACAGGAATATATCAGATCAGCCTCTGCCAAAAGAGGGTTAATAGGTAGAACACATGTATGCCATGTACAGATCCATACTTGTACTAGATGACAGGTTTCCATGCTGTACATCATAGCTAAAAGTATTAACATTTGCATGACCCAGGATACTAGTCCCCAAAATGCTGAATGGAAAATCCACTTTGAGAGTTAAATAAAAATAGACGCATGTGGGGAAAAAAATGAATATTGCCATACTATGGTGACAAACTTCTCAAAAAGACCAGCCCAAACTTTGTACAGAGGATTCAGTATGACATTGAAGTTATGTACTATTTTTTTAAGGCAAATCTTTATTTGAATGTAGTCCTTGTTTCTAAAAATCATAGAAGATAAACAAGCAAAATGCAACTTTTGTCTCTGTTTGAATACAGTTCATGTTTCCAAAATTCATAGAAAGTGAATTAAATGTATTTAACTATGACTAGTTTCAAGGTTTGGATTTTGAAATTTATCTACAATTGCATGTGAAAACTTTATTTTCTTGCCTCTGAGTCTTGGCGGAAGTCAGTAGATGGATATGAAGTCAGTGAAAATGTTGCAAAGATTTTTGTGAGGTAGGGGGTCGGGGTTGTTTGTGTTTTATTTAAGCAACATAGGATACAATATAATCCGTCATAAAAAAGAGTGATATAGGTTGAAAATGCACACAAATCTCAAACTTTCTCATTTATGTCATGTCACTTTAATTTTTTTTCTTTGGTTGTACAAAATTACTAGATCTGACATTCAGCTCATTGTGTGGTGGATAGTCACAAATGTACTAAAATATAGGAAAAGATTGTGGTGTGTTATGGTTGGGCATGTTGGCATTTTCGTATGTGGGAGAATGTGTGTCTCTTTGCAGATGCTTGCTTCTTAGGTTTTCATGCATGGTTGTGTGTGTGTGTGTGTGTGTGTGTGTGTGTGGTGTGTGTGTGTGTGTGTGTGTGTTTTGAGCAGGTGGTGGAAATTGCCACATACACAGACCATGTGCTGACAGAGTGTGAAGCCAAGAGTAACTTTGGCAAGTGTCCACGCTGCTCTGAGGCCATCCCCAGGGAAGAGCTGGACCAGCATATTGCTGACAAGACTTGCAATCGTGAGTCACCCTCTTTACTTCTTTTGTGGTTCATGCATGACCTTCAGTTCCAGCTGTAGGTTTTCAGTTATCTTTGTCTTGAAGTGCAGTTTCGATGTGAGCTGTAGCTTCTGTGTGACCAACAGCCTTTTGCTGGCTTTTATCTGAAGCAAAGGAAACAAAATTGTGGTGTTAGAGTCCAGTTTTCAGCCTTCATTCAGATATCAAGAGTAAATTTTGTACAGTATCAGCCACGCAAAGCAAAGTGAGTAGGTCTTAGAAATGGCTGTTTCATAGACATGCTCAGTAGATCATGCATTCAGACACCTGTTCAGTAGACCGTGCATTCAGACACCTGTTCAGTGGATTGTGTGCTGTCCATGCAGCCTCCAAGGCTGGCAAGAACCACTGCCCCCTGTGTCACGAGAACGTGGATGAAGGGGAGGAGGGATGGAAGAAGCACCTCATGTCTCGTGACGGCTGCAAGCAGAACCCTCGACGTCTCCTCGCTCTCAACAAACAGCCAGGGGCTGGTAAGGCCAGACAGTGGCTCACTTTTCTTTTTTCGTTTAGCTTGACAAGGATCATTTTCAGAGTTAAATAAAGGGAGATTTGTGAGTAGGCAAAGGGAGGTAAAGGTAAGATGGAGAGACAAAATGAAATAGCAATTAAGAAAGGAGTTTGGAGAGATAGACTTGAAAGAAGGAAAACTTTTAGATCGGTTTTGGGAGACATTAAGATATGGGGAACAGGAAGATATGGATGCCTACTTGCAGCAAAGGGGTTGGGAATCACAGACTTGCAAACAGGACAGGAAGTCATTGGCGGTATAGGGACTAGAAAATTGGGAAAGGAAAATGAGATGAATGGCATATGAGGAGAGAATAGGTGTGTGAAGGAAAATGAGATGAATGGCATATGAGGAGAGAACAGGTGTGTGAAGGAAAATGAGATGAATGGCATATGAGGAGAGAATAGGTGTATGAAGGAAAATGGATGAATGGCATATGAGGAGAGAACAGGTGTGTGAAGGAAAATGAGATGAATGGCATATGAGGAGAGAATAGGTGTGTGAAGGAAAATGAGATGAATGGCATATGAGGAGAGAACAGGTGTGTGAAGGAAAATGAGATGAATGGCATATGAGGAGAGAATAGGTGTATGAAGGAAAATGAGATGAATGGCATATGAGGAGAGAATAGGTGTGTGAAGGAAAATGAGATGAATGGCATATGAGGAGAGAATAGGTGTGTGAAGGAAAATGAGATGAATGGCATATGAGGAGAGAATAGGTGTGTGAAGGAAAATGAGATGAATGGCATATGAGGAGAGAATAGGTGTGTGAAGGAAAATGAGATGAATGGCATATGAGGAGAGAACAGGTGTGTGAAGGAAAATGAGATGAATGGCATATGAGGAGAGAATAGGTGTGTGAAGGAAAATGAGATGAATGGCATATGAGGAGAGAATAGGTGTGTGAAGGAAAATGAGATGAATGGCATATGAGGAGAGAACAGGTGTGTGAAGGAAAATGAGATGAATGGCATATGAGGAGAGAATAGGTGTGTGAAGGAAAATGAGATGAATGGCATATGAGGAGAGAATAGGTGTGTGAAGGAAAATGAGATGAATGGCATATGAGGAGAGAACAGGTGTGTGAAGGAAAATGAGATGAATGGCATATGAGGAGAGAATAGGTGTGTGAAGGAAAATGAGATGAATGGCATATGAGGAGAGAATAGGTGTGTGAAGGAAAATGAGATGAATGGCATATGAGGAGAGAATAGGTGTGTGAAGGAAAATGAGATGAATGGCATATGAGGAGAGAACAGGTGTATGAAGGAAAATGAGATGAATGGCATATGAGGAGAGAATAGGTGTGTGAAGGAAAATGAGATGAATGGCATATGAGGAGAGAATAGGTGTGTGAAGGAAAATGAGATGAATGGCATATGAGGAGAGAATAGGTGTGTGAAGGAAAATGAGATGAATGGCATATGAGGAGAGAACAGGTGTGTGAAGGAAAATGAGATGAATGGCATATGAGGAGAGAATAGGTGTGTGAAGGAAAATGAGATGAATGGCATATGAGGAGAGAATAGGTGTGTGAAGGAAAATGAGATGAATGGCATATGAGGAGAGAACAGGTGTGTGAAGGAAAATGAGATGAATGGCATATGAGGAGAGAATAGGTGTGTGAAGGAAAATGAGATGAATGGCATATGAGGAGAGAATAGGTGTGTGAAGGAAAATGAGATGAATGGCATATGAGGAGAGAACAGGTGTGTGAAGATAGGCTGGAGAGGCAAGTAAGTTGTCAGGAAGCCAAGGCAGAAAAAGCAGAGAAGTTGATGCAAATAGAATTAATAATGATAGTAATGATTATTTATGGCACTTAATCTTACATAAGCCCCAAGCGCTTACAAATGCAGAAAAAATTAAAGAAAACATAAATGAAACCAAGAAAATAAATATTGCAATAAGTACCATTCACCTACAAACAAGAGTGCATATTGACGCGCGCGCCACACCACACACACACACACACACACACACACACACACACACAAAAACCACACAATCCCACACACACTGTCTCACAACAACGCATACAACAGCATGCGCGCACACACACATGCACACGTGTGTGCACACACACACAAACACACACACACACACACACACACAAGTCGCAGAATCAATTTGATGGGCAAGGGAAGGGGAAGAAAGAACTGCTGTTGACAGGTGAAGAGGGTTGTTTTAAGAGATGCCTTGAAGGAAGACAGAGAGTTTGAACTACACAAAGATATTGGGAGTTTATTCCAAGAAACCGGACCCTGAAAAGAAAAAGAGCAGTCACCATAGGTTTTAGTTCGAAATCGAGGGATTTTGAGCAGGCTGTTGTCGGTAAAAGAACACAACTGCCTAGAAGGAACATAGAGATGAAGGAGATCAGAAAGGTAGGAAGAGAAAGAGAGATTTTCCATGCGTGCTCAACACATTCAGAGCATGCTTAGCCCATTTGTTTTTGAACTACCTTTTTTTTTTTTTAGGTATAACTTGAACCTAACTACCAGAGTAATTTGTGTAGATCACCAGATGAACTTAGTTGCCAGGATAGTTGTTAAAAAAAAAAAAATCTTCCCATATCCTACTAGTCTGAAATTAATTACATTTTCAATAAAAATCTAAACGTGGACATGTTTGTTTTGCATGTGTTTGAGTGTAAATGTTTATAACTGACCATTGTTCATAGTCACATCTGTTTAAAAATCAGAAATTGATCCATATATCAGCGCTGACTCCATTCCTAAAATGCATCTGTACAGTCAACTCCAGTGGAATGTCACCTGTCATTGTTACTTGTGTTTTTGCCAGTCACACTGGATACAAGGTTTCAACAAATGTGTTTCAAAACATTTTGGCTAGAATCAAAACACATTACAAATTTTGCCTAAAGTGCTAGAGCAGAAGGCTCAGTTGTTCACTGGCAATGACAGATAGATGGTAATAAGGTAGAAATTACACAGCCCAGTGGCTATAAGGGCAGTGAGCTATCAGAACTTCACCAGGTCTGGGGTACAGTGTAATGAAGGTGAGGCCCGTACCTCTCCATCCACCACTTGAAATCTTCCATGAACTGAGTCAGGTACCCGTTGACTGGTGGGTGGACAGAGAGGGGTATCAGGTGGAAAAATCTCACCCCACAGATGGTTCGAACTCATCACCATCAACTCCACAAACAGTTACTCTCACCATTTGACTAAGGGTGATTAAAAAGTCAGTGCACAAATGAAAATTGCATCCCCCTTCAATATCGTTTTCATTTGGCAAATATGTTTACCGTCAGCAGTTTTCATGAGTTTTGTACTGAGAGACTTTGAAATTCAGGCAGCTGGATGACACAGATGCAAGATGACACAGATGCAAAAACAAATGTAGGCAACTGACAGTCCACCACACTGTTGTTCATGACATCATGTGGAATTACACCCGGAATAGAAACAAGTTCACCTTTGCATTTTTTTTTGCATGCATGCGGGGTACTACTTAAAGTGAGCAGGAAACACAGACTGGTTCTGTCCCTGTTTGTGTAAAAGTGAGCAAGAAACGCAGACTGGTTCTGTCCCTATTTGTGTCAAAGTGAGCAGGAAACACAGAGTGGTTCTGTCCCTGTTTTTGTCAAAGTGAGCAGGAAACAGAATGGTTCTGTCCCTATTTGTGTAAAAGTGAGCAGGAAACACAGAATGGTTCTGTCCCTATATGTGTCAAAGTGAGCAGGAAACGCAGACTGGTTCTGTCCCTATTGTATTGAAAAGTGAGCAGGAAACACAGAGTGGTTCTGTCCCTATTTGTGTAAAAGTGAGCAGGAAACGCAGAGTGGTTTGTCTCTATTGTATTGAAAAGTGAGCAGGAAACACAGACTGGTTCTGTCCCTGTTTGTGTAAAAGTGAGCAGGAAACACGGACTGGTTCTGTCCTTATTTTACGAAAGTAGCAGAAACGAGAGTTGTTGTCCTATTGTGTAATGAGCAGAAACACAGAGTGGTTCTGTCCCTATGTGTGTCAAAGTGAGCAGGAAACACAGACTGGTTCTGTCCCTATTTGTGTAAAAGTGAGCAGGACACAGAGTGTTTCTGCCCCTATTTGTGTAAAAGTGAGCATTAAAGACAGACTGGTTCTGCCCCTTTTTGTGTAAAAGTGAGCAGGAAACACAAGAGTTCTGTCCCTATTTGTATCAAAGTGAGCAGGAAACAGAGCTATCCCTATTTGTGTAGCCTGGATGGAAGATTGAAATACTAAATCAAAACTGGAGGTGGTGAAGGGCCATCAGGGGTATGACATGCTTTTTGTATGGTTGAGGTGAAGTGGAGGTCTGAAAGAGGTCAGCTGTCATCTGTCCAATCAGGAGCATGTGATGAACATAGAAAGTGGTTGTATTTTTTTGATGTGGATATCAGATGTGTGTGTGAGGATGTGTGTGTTGATATTGTACAAGAATGGATTACAAATGATTTTTGCCTTTTCAGGTGCCAAGGGAGGAGGCCGACACCCCCCGTCTAAAATTGCCAAACCAACAACCAAAGGAAACAGCAAGACACCAAGATAATGCACATAGCATGCTGCCCTTGTTTCTATTCCACCAAAACCAAATTACTGACCTGTTGAGGGCTTTTTTTTTAAATCCCTACTCCTTTTCTGTCACCATTTTCAGTACTGACAATTACAGCATTTGTGTGTGTTCTTTGCGGTGAATGGATATACACTGAAATCAGAATTGTGCATTCAGTAATGACAGTTGTCCATCCATGCATGACATCATGTTTTCTTTAGTTGTTTTTTTTTTTACCTTATGATTATAGCTATTTGAAATCTCGATACCCCTGGTCCCCAGCACATACCAGAATATGCATATTGAGTATGATCTTATCCAGCTATATTGTGATCCAGGAATTTGTCTATGCAATGCATGCAAGTCATGCTTCCCAGTGTGGAAGTTGTTAGACATGTTCAGATCCTTTCACTCTTGTCATGTTCCATTAGTTCCAGTATGTTTATCAATGTGTTTTGTCCACACTGCAGGTTCACACAGATCTCTGTATTATGCTGTAATTACTGCTGTTCATGACTTGCTGCAGATGTGAACTTGCTAAGCTAGATAATAGCCAGAGATATCTCCAAACTAACGTGAATGCTAGGTTAACATGACAAACATCTTTTTGATATGTAAACTATGTGTATCTGGGGATGTGTGGGACTTGAAAGAAACACCATATAAAGTGTGTATACCTAGATGGTACACGGAACACTTCATGTTCTACTACAGTTCTTCTTTGTCTCTGAACAAATGAGCTGTCTGCTGTGAACATGGTTAACACCGCCCCAGTTGCTAGAACACCCTGGAATCTGTAGTTGATCATGTATACTGACAACCAATCTTCTCTCCTTTGAATAAGAGTGTTAGATCTTCATCAAAGCAGTTTTCTTTTCTCTCTTTTCCTTGCAAGCAAGAGCAGTATGCTTTCCTGATGGGTTGAATCTTCCGTGCACATGTAGATGATGGCTAGTTTTGCATTTCTGTATGGCTGTAATGATCTTCGAAGATGAAAAAGGGAGGGAAAAAATTCAGTGATTATCCTTCATGAAGAGTGGCTGAAAGAAAAATGATGATTGTTCACAACTTACTGTCTTATTAAAGGAATGATGCATTTCTTTCAAAGGCAGTTGACTGTATTTTTTTAACATGTGATAATTATTTTGAAGTAGTTTGATTGTGAAAGTGTGTTGTTCAGGAAGCGTGTGTATGAAAGAAAGATGAGGAATTTGCCATCAACCAGTGTACATATTAAATTTCCTGCCAGCGGTCTCCTGAAAAAGGGAGCATATGCCCATTTCATACCAGACGGGTGAAGGGACTGTAGGTGTTGTGTGGTGTGTGCCGTTTCATGTGAAATGAAGCAAGTGATACTTTGTACAAAGAGAATGTTTTATGTTGTTTGAAGTTGATGATATTGACAGTGATGTTCTGTTTGTTACAGTTAAAGCTGACTTAATGGAAGCAAATCTGGTGCAGAGTTCAAAAGATGTGACTTGTGATAATTGAGCTGCCTTTGCATTGTGAATCCGCAGCCATGCTGTTTACTTAGTGAAGGACAGCAGCCTTGACTATGATTTTCAGTTATGACCAGTTTTTTTTTAGTGTACAAACAACGATGTGAATGTGTGATATTCTCTGTAATCAATTAGAGATTATATATATTTAAGTTCTTGATAATGCTTAAGCTGTCATGTGTGTATAAATTATATATTTATATAAGGCTTTATGAAAGTAGCAACAGGGTGCATACACAAAAATGCAAGATCCCAGGTTCAGTTCCCAAACAAAAACACTTTTTCCCAAAAGTCTCTGCAGGATAGGGGAATGGTGTCTAGGATTCTATTTTTCCAGTTAGACAAAAACTGAAGATCCCATGTAAAGAGTGTAAGACCCAAACAACAACAAAAAAGCTAAGAAATGAGTTGCACCTGGATAAAGGTTTTTGTTGTAGTTTGAAGTTGGTCCTGTTCATTGCAATTCATCGATCAAAATTTGTGGGAAATGATGTATACTTTGCATGTTTCATGAGCCATGGCTCTTTAGGAAGCATGTGTAAGAAATGATATCCATTCTACCCCTTTGCAATATGTTGAAAATGACCAAACATCATTTGAATTCTACACCCTCGGTTCTTCCCCTGATCACTTTCATTTCAGTTGGCATTTTTAGTTTACCGAAATCTGACTCCCATATCTCAGTTCAAGAATTCAGATAGTGATAATCAGTGCAGGTTTATTGGCGAAGCAGTGACCTTTCTATTCATATCCCAGACTCATCCCTGTTATTATTTCACTAGCTACTGTTTGATAAACCCAGCTCAAAAGTCCAGAACATTTACCTTCACAAGTCGGTTTTTGAGTACATTTAATAAGTCTATTTTGTTGTATTCACAGATCAGTCTTTTTAGGGCATACTGCTGATCCATACTGGCTTTTCTGTTTCTCTGGTCTGTTATTCCAGATTGTCTGTGTTTATGTGTCATTCTGGTAGATTTAGTTTGTATGGAGTATGTTAATTACTT
>CM065731.1:67866968-67931968 GCA_033310375.1 Conus canariensis | reverse complement strand
GAAACCAAACGAAAGTGTGGGGAGGAAAAAAGTTGCTGAAAAACTAAAGACTTTATGCAAATAGTATAAAATGTAGGGGACAATCTTTGAGCATACGCCTGAGGATCCACCCAAGGATGCAAGGGAGATCAAAAGACAAACACAGACGGACAGAAACAAATACAAATAACCTCAGTTTAATCGAAACAAAATTGGAAATGAAATGAGGCAGGGAATAGTAAACAGTAAACAAGTGGGGTAACTTTTGCTCCCATAAGAAAACCTAACACAGAGTAACTTTTATTCAAGACTGGCACAGCCTTTTAAACTTGAATAAAGTCAGACAAATACATAGACGAACAATCTAACAGTGGGGGAAAAAACAGGCGCAGGCCAACAACTCAGTTGTCTTCATAGTAATGACTTGGCAAAGATTTGGACTTAAAGAGGGGGGAATGTCTGAAGATGGAGAAACTGGGAACATGAAATTAAGAAAATATATTACAGATATGAAAACTCTTCACTAGCTGCATAAGGGAACCATCGTAATCCCTTTTGAAGGCAGATATGTTTGTATTGCCTGCTCCGAGGCCTTTCGTCCACTGGATCGGAACTCATCAGGGAGACATGGTTGGTTGTGTCTGTGCTCCTGGCGTCAAATAGAGACACACCACAAACTAGGCTGCTGACGTTTGCCAAAAGATGGCGAGAGCTCACATTTACCCACTCTTCCCATTGTTTGGGGCAACTAAACGTTAAGGTCTTCTTCTTCTTCCGTAGTGGCTCCACAATCAACTAGCTGATTATTTTGAGACTGTGAAACGGGGGATCTGCTTTAAAAAAAAAAAAAAAAAAAAAAAAAGGGGAATACTTGGAAGAACATGATGAAATTAGAATGGAAACCCTTAGAAGAGAGAAGAGCTTTTAACAAACTTAATATCTTCTTCAAAGGCAGAGCTAAACTAATTGATATCCCAATGGAACAACTAGTATTGAATAAAAGTAGCACCAGGAGTGGCAGTCAGTGTTATGCCATACCTGCATCAAATATTGACAGCCACTTACATTCATTTTATCCTAGTTCTGTACGGCTGTGGAACTCACTGCCGGGTGCCATCAAGATTGCCACAAATGCAGTCTCATTTAAAAATCAAATTGATACGACAGTCTTGAGATCTGCATATTGACGACTTTTCTATTTTAACTTCCCCAGATATTTTATGGTTACCTGGGCCTGAATCTGGCCATTGCTTTTAACTTTTTGAATATCGTGTGCGACCCCTTGTTGCCAAATATTGCTCCAAGGGCAAACAGGCTGAGTCGCACTTTATTTTATTTTACTTTACTTATTAACATGCGCGCTGGTGACCTACTCGTTTTTGAGTGAAGCAGTCTTTCAGGAAGAAGAAGAAGTTTATGCTCTCTCCGTTGGTCCATCAGGCAACCAGTCTTTTTTTCTTTTTTTTTTTCCTTTTCTTTCCTTAAATGCTGTCATGGAATATGCTTGTACTGTTTGGGACACCTACACAAACGAGCATACCACCACCATCGAAGCAGTGCAAAAAAGAGCAGCCTGCTTCGTTTACAACAAATACCACAAATATGCAAGTGTCCAACAAATGCTCAGCGATCTAGGCTGGACAACTTTACAGAGCTGGAGAAAGATCGCACGGCTCGCTATGCTTTATAAGATCAGGCATGGCTTGGCACATGTGGACTTTGAAAAAGCTCTTCTGTCTAATAGAAAACCAAAACTTGGGGCTGCAACCTCACGTGACAGAAGATCACACTCCCACCAGCTCAACCGCCTCCAGTATGTCTGCGATTACAGACTTAATTTGTTCTTGCCACGTACCATCCAGGAGAAAAACAACAACTTGACAGAGGCTGCCGTAACATCAGAGACTCTTGACCTATTCAGGTCAAGGGCTTCCAGCCTCCTGCAATAACCTTTTTTTTTTCTTTTTTTTTTGCGTCTGCCCCCAAAAGTGTCAGAATAATCAACTTGATGATTGTGGACACTTAAATGGATGATGATGATGATGATACTGTGTTAGTGAAATAGTGACTTGTCGTTCGGTTCAATGCAGGCCAGTCGCACCTTCAACTCTTGACCTTCCATCCCCATCTGCTGTTTTTCTCTCAGAACAGACTCCAGCAGAGTGGTGTTCACTGAGGCACGGCATTTAAAAAAAGTGTCAGCAATATGCAGGCATTGTGCTGTGTCCCTCTCTCTCTCTCTCATTCTCTCTCTCTCTCTCTCTCTCTCTCTATATATATATATATATATATAAATAAATAGATATGTATTGAATTTATTTTGGAAGCGTGTGGTGAGAGGGGAGAGAGAAGGTGTATAAAGACTGAGAACAACATAGAGATTTTACCATTTTATATCAGTCTAGAAAGATGTGAATGGGGGAAGCAAGGCATTTTTACAGGTTTTTTTTTTTTTTTCGTAACCTCTTATAGACAGTTGTATATTTTTTTTTTCCATGTATAGCCTGTATAGTGTATGAATGGCAGATTAAATGTTTAAACATCTTAGACCTAATTTCTCATTATCAAGCCTTGATCCAGTGTGTGTAGAGCATACCAAAATGAATTATGTCTGCTGATTTATCATTGAACTATTGATGGTTACTTTTATTAACTGTGCTTTTACTTAAGGAAGGTAAGGAGAAATTTGAGGGGACCAGTAAATCCATTCATCAACTTGTCCCAAGGACAGCTAGAATTTATCTGAGAATTTCTGGCCCCGATGTTCTGGTCACACCATGGGATGGAGTAAGGACTGTCACCATGTCAGCTGAATCAGTGATGAGTTTAGTCCCTTGCTGCTGTTCATTGTGTTAACCACTGCCGTCATTTTGGATCACCCCTTCCCTTCATTTTGATCATTTTGTTGTTTTGTAAATTAATTAAACTTGTATTGTTGAGTATGAATATCAGTAACTTGGGATCAGGCTAGTGCCTATCCCAGCACTGAATGTTGTATATTGTGAATATGTGATGTATTAATCTTGTTTTACCTATTTCGAAATATTTTTATTCTTTTTTTTTTTTTTACCTAAGTATGTTCTTATATTCACAGAAATGCCGTAAGGAGACAGCTGCCAAAGTTGATGACCTTTTCTTCTTGAATCAGTCTTTGGCTGATGACCGGTAAGAGTTTTGTTTTTTGTGCAATGTTGTTTGTCTGTAGAGACACCTGTAACATTTTAGTACTATATCATGACTAACAAAGTAGCATGTTCTTTTAGTTGTTTCTTTTGTTTTTTGTTGTTGTTCTACATGTGTTGAACAACTCTGTAAGGCTGAGTGGCTGATGCACTCGGTATGGTGTAAGGACGTTAATAGTTAAACTATCTGTCATAAATTGTTTTGAATGTGTAGTTTTTTTCTTTTTCATGACAGGATTGTGACTTTTCTGTGTTTCTATTTGTGGTGACAAGTCGCCTATGGCCTTGTCAGGCTGACTGGACTGTAAGCAAACAAGGATCCTATGCCGATCAGTTAAATCGTCATAAGCTAAAACTTGATTACAGTCATATGTGATGGCGAATCTTGAATATTTTTGCTGCTTGTTGATTACCAGTCTATGAAAGGACTTTTGTCTTGACTCGTTTCTTGATTTTGTTTCTGAACTTGCACCAAAAAAGTAGTAACTATCGATACTTTTTGATACTTTTATGAAAATGTTATGTGGGAGTGTTAAGGTTTGTTAAAATTGCCAAATGGTAGCACATAACAATGAAAACACATTTAGAAAAAAAAGAACGAAGAAAAACAAACAAACAGGACAACAAAAAAGGTTATTAAGAGATTGAGGACAGTATAAATATCTTTGCGTGTCATTTCTTAAGTTTAGTGTAGAAATAAAGATCAGTGGTTAAAAAAAAAAAAAAAATTAACATCACCGTAAATGTGTTTTCAAATCAGTGTGGAAGTGTGTGTTTAGGTAATTGGAAACTGTTTTCAGGGTCAGTTTGAATGTGTTTGCAGGTCAGTGGCCCATTATAACTTTCCTGATGGTGCCATATTGGAAACGACATCCAACCCCCTGTGGGTAGCCATGATCCACGTGAAGATGGTGGAGATAGAGCGGGAAAGGGACGCCCACCCAGTGACCACCACGTTCAGAGATGGACGCATAGATCCTACGCCAAGAAGACCACCCTGCTCAGCGTTTTGTTCAACGCCAAAAAGTAAGATGTTGCATTCAAGGTCAGAAGACATCTTTCGGATGATGTGTTATGAACGCTGTATTCACTCATTATTTCGTGTATTATATGGAATGAGAGGTATAGGGTGTGGCCGTTGTTTGTAAAAAAAAAATTTTCTGTTGACAGCATTGAAATACTATTGCATTGGCACATGTTCAGTAGCTGGCAGGAAAATCATCAGTAAGTCTAAAATAGACTGTGGTTTTGTTCATGGTGGTAGTGAAATCTGACTGATAAGGCCAACTTTACAGTGAACTGGCATCCAGAAGTGTTTCAAAAGAAGTTGCAATTGTAAAGGAAAGCATGTGTTAAGCCAAATCTTCAGACGATGTGTATCATCACTGTTCCATTACAAATCTGCAGGAATTTAAGAGTACTTTTTAAGAAAAGTTACAAAAAAATAAAAATGGGTAATTCGGTTTGTAGGTTAACAGCGTTACTCCTTTCCTGTTTTTGTTTCAGATAGTGACATTGGTTGCTTGGATTCAGACTGTCATGTGTTTCAGGTAGTGACATTTGGTTGCTTGGATTCAGACTGTCATGTGTTTTCATACCTTTCCATCGTAATGGGTTTGTCACTTCATGTACGTTGAATGCTTTTTACCCCAGCACCCCAGTTTTCTTTCTGGCTTTTTTCCTATGTAGTTTGAATGTTTTTTATGCATGTTATGTTCATATATGTTTTATGTTAATTTGATTGAGCAGCATACTGTTTTTCCTTCATTTCAGACTGGACAATGTGCAACCCCCTAACTTCCCAGTGTATGAAGATTTCATCATATATTTAGAAAGGCTGGGTAGGAAAGGAGCCAATATCAATCCGGCCTATTCGGGTAAGGACTTCCAGCTGTGGTTTGCAGAACATTTACAGCTTGATGTCGGCAAGGCAGACCCCATCCGTGCATTTCAGACACGCCATGCTGCTCGGCTGGGTCTAAACCCAGATGAAGGTATACAGAATGTCAAAGCTCTTAAGCTTCATGAAATTGCCATTAGAGTGGAGGCATGGACTGTTAAGTAAATTGATTTTTCATTTACATCAGAGCGTTACATTATTACATGTTTGGTGTATTTGGCAAATCAGGGTACAAAATCAGGTATGTTTGATACACCATGCTGCAAGAAGGTGCACCTACTTAACAGAGTGAGCTGTGGACTCACAGTTAATGTGAAATCAAGTCTCTCTCTCTCTCATTTGATAGCAAATAAGGAAAGCTATTGAGTATAAAGATGACATAAGGTGAAATCACATAAGGTGTGACAGATTCCTAAGCCAATCAGTTGAAATAGAGGAAAATTAAGAGACAGGTAGAGGGGGTGTGACAGGTGAAAATGATTGGGAGAGTGCATGAGAAGAGTAAAATTAAAAGCCCTAGCACTGTGGAGAACTTTTTGTTGTGATATGCTGGTCCTTGGCAAATTAATTTGTAAGAATAGGCAAGTACTGCCTCTGTCAAGAGTGTTGCATGTATACATAATATATATATATATATACACACACACATATGTCAGTGTGTTTGTGCATGTGTGTGTGTGTGTTTTGGTAATGTTTTGATTGAAAAGAAAAGAGTCGTCAAAGAAAAAAAGGGGGGGGGGGGGGGGGGAAGCAAAAGAAAAAATAATGAAAGAGGAAGAAAAGTGAAGCAACTTTTGGTTCACACTAGGAGTTAACAGTTAACATTACCTTATTTATTGTTTACCATTTATGCCTCCCCACCTTTTTTTCTTGTTTTTTTTTTTTTTTTTGTTTTGTTTTTTTAAATTAGGGACTATCGTCTTCTCAGCAGTAGAAAAAAACAACAAGAATGAGTGTGCCACTGAACTATCAGAGTTTGGTTTTTCTTGCTAGCAGTAACATTGCACAAATATGAAATTTGTTCTGTTGTATTGTTCAGAGACATGGAAAACAACGAAGCCAGTACCCACAAGCTTCAGGCATTCATCAAGAAATGTGCCTCAGGTTCATCCTGAACATCAGATGGTCAAAGGTCATTTCCAACAAAATACAAGGGAGAGAACCAAACAAACCCTGCCAACACCAAAATGAAAAAAGGAAATGGTGTTGCAAAAGCCTCCTACAATCGTCACAATACCGGCATTCAATTTGAATCCACAGGGGTGGGACGGGAATTGGAGGAAAGTGGGATGACTTTGACAGACTTAGCTATAGAGCACAGAATCTGAAGAGAGGGCAGCAGGAATGGCACCAGCTCAGCTGGAGAGGTCAGCCCAGACCCAAGTCGACTGAGGAAGCCTTGCCCCAGCTCTATATTTCTCAATGAATTTAAAGGCATAAGTCAAATAAAGACGTTTGATTATTGGTGCTTCATATCGTCTTCCCTGTTCACTCTGTGGGGAGTCATTGAGGCAGCTCTGTGGAGAACAGTTCACCAGATTCCTCCAGTTTTGCCTGTCATGTACGAAGGCCGTGGGTCTCTGCCAATGTTTTCCCTGTCCATTCTGTGCTGTTGTCAGCCATTTGTGTTGTCCACCTTCCTCTTTGTCTCCCTCCTTCACCGGGTCTGTGGAGGACAGTTTCAGCAAGGCCATTGAATCTTGTTACGTGGCAATACCAACGTGGGTTTCTTTTCTGCTGTCAGTAGAACTTCATATGGTCCAACATGCTGCTTGATGGTTTGAGGCATTGGTTCATTGGTGATATGATCAATGTGTCTGATGGTTAGTATCTTGTGGCAACACCTCGTTTCCGTGCTTTGGATTCTTCCTCCCAGATCTGTTATGAGAGTCCATGTCTGGCAAACACTCCAAGATGGAATGTACCTGTACATGCAGGATCCTGATCTCATGGTTCAGGCAGATTTTGTTGTCCCTCAGACAGATTTCAGTCAGACCAGTGCTAATGTTGTCTTTGGAGCCTTGCAAGGATTTCTTATTGGATTGTGAGAGAAGACGGAAATGTTGAAACACCAGCTCTCATTGATTATCTTTCATTCGCTGCACCATTGTTAATGATGGCAGATGTATTCTGTTTGTTTTTGTTTTTCGTATGTTGGCGTGTAAAAAAATTTTTTAGACACAGATGTGGACAGTCAATGTTTGAGTTCTCAGTCCATGATGAATTTGAAATTGTGATTTCTGTGTGGTTCATTCATTTATCTAGATAATTCTGTGTGCAAATGTGTGTGCAGTATATTTACCTGTATTTTTTTTTATGTATTTGTGTTCCAATTGCGCATGTGTATATCATATGTGTGTATGTGCTTTTGTATGAGTGTATATGTTGGCATACATGCCTGGATGTATGTGCTTATGCACTGATGTATGAATGCATGATTTTGTGTGTTGTGTGTGTGCATGCATGTGTGTGTGAGTGAGTGAGTGTGTGTGTGTGTGAGAGTGTGTGCATGTGTGTGTGTGTGTGTGTGAGAGTGTGTGTGTGTCTGTGTGTGTGTGTGTCTCTTCAGGCCAGTCAACAGGCAAGAAGCAGAAGAACAATGGGAACACCCCCAGCAAGGAGAGAGGAAAGGGCAAACAGCCTGTCAGACGTGCCAGTGCAACTGCCACTCCAGCTCGGCCAGCTCGACAGGTAACTGCATGTAAAACACCTGAATTTCAGAAGTAAAATTGACGAGAGATTGATGGGTTACTAGCAAGAAACTTGCCTTTGTTTTTGAGCATGTGTGTATTCAGAATATAAGAGAGTGTGATTGTGTTGAAATCTCCTTTTGAGTACAAATAATGTAGTTGCTTTTAACATAAGTTTCCATTACTTGCAAGTTGTGAACAGGATAGTACATTATCAATACTATGGGCAAAGCTGCCAACCTGCAAAGTTTTTCATGAATTTCCCTGTTTTAGAAAAAACAAACAAAAAAAACAAACAAAAGAAAAAATCAATTTAATGAAGAAAATCTAAATGGCAAAATTAAGAAAAAATTAAAGTGGTATGGATCGCTACATTTTTTTTTTAAGGGATGATGAAATGTTGCACGAAAATAAAATTCTGTAAGTGCTAGCTCTTCGCATACAGAAATGCATATTTCCTTTGTGGGAAAAAGATATATTTCCTTTGTGAGCCTTACACCAGTTAGTTCAAGAAGCTGGGAATAACAATGCTTTCCCTGAAAAGCTAGACTTGCGTCTACATTAACAAGCTCCTGAAGTTCGACTCCAGAAGCTAAAAATGGGATCGATTGAAGCGTCCAGTGTACTGTGTCAGAAAAGACGGATGGCAAAAGGACTCTTGTGTCATTTAGTGGTTGGATGGCAGGAACGGCTGTGTGAGGATTGTGAGGAGAACTTGGCAGAAATCTACTGCGACAGCTGCGTAGGATCAGGGGGTTCCACAGGTGTGGTGCTGTGTCTGGACTGCACCCATCGCATTCATCACGGAGCTCTGCGTGGAAACCATGACTGCAAGGACATCTCCCAGGCTCCCAAGACGCCTGCTGCCCCTCGGCAGTATCTTCCCCATGTAAGCTGTTCAGAAATCTTGTTCTCACACTGGCTTTGATCTTTGGAGTGTTCTTTTTGTGCATTTTTTTGTGTATGTTACTTGTCTCATCTATAGAAGTATTTGTGAAAGCAGTAATGTAAGTGCTTTTGGTGATGAATTTGATTTTATCCTCAAATGTTCGGAATCTTGGAAATTGATGCCCAAGAAATATATGTGCTCCAGAGCAATCTCTAACCTTTATCATCGGCTTGTAAACACTGTCAGCTGACATTTGCAAAATATGTTAACTTTAGCAGAAATACAGATCATCTCCTGGGCTTTCTGTTGGATTGTTTACTTTTTTTTTTACTTGTTTTGAGAGGGAGAGAGAGATTATATCTATCTATCTATCTATCTATGTGTGTGTGAGTGTGTCTTAAATATGTATTTTTTCTCCCTCTCAACATGCCTGTGTTGACTGGTGCCTTCTGTTTCTTTGTTCTAATTCATGTGATATTGGTTAAGTCTTACTGAGCTTCTATCCTACATGCCCTAAACAGGATCAGAGGATTAATTCAACTTGAACATGGTGTTAATGGGGGAGCTGATATAAGTGGCATGAGAATATCGTTTAAAGGACAGATTTGAAAGCGTGCACACACACACACACACACACACACACACACACACACACACACACACACACACACACACACCAAAAAATAAAAAAAATGTGCAAAGAAAGTAAAGACACTAATGAAATTTGCTCTGGTATTTCCATGGTCATAGTATTTCTTCCTCTTGGGAAACCAGAAGGGTATTTGATAATATCTGTCTCTGTATTCTGACGAAAAAGTTGTCTCTGTAAAGTTTGTTACAAGGCTGAATTTCACACACAAAGATCACACCTTTTTAGGGTTATGTTTCCTGTCTTTGAAATTTATCTTCTTGGCCAAATGTTGATGAGACTAGAGCACAGACAGTAAAAAAGATATCACATTTGTTTTGTTGTTTATTTATGTTGTCTTTTTTTTTCCATGGTGAAAATACATGGAGTCATTTTTATGATCAATTTTTGAATTAGTTGTATGTGTTATGTAAAATGTTTCAGTTTCATGTACTCATGGAGCATGTAATAAGCAGATGATGGAAGATTATGTTTGAGTATATGTGGTTCTGTTTTCAGCCGTACAAAGCCCCCTTTGCTATCCTGCTTGCTATGACCAGGTATGCTCTAGGCTACTAATTTGTTTGTCTGGGACAAGTGTATATGTGAGGTCTTAAATGAAAGTGATGTATGTAATTTATATGATATTGAAAAAAAAAAATCAATCGTTAAACTTCTCTAAATGTTTTAAGAATTTTTACCTTGTGCTACTGGTGGGTATAAAGAAGAAACAGTTTGTGCCAGTTGTGCACAGGTCACCTGTTTGACACCTATTTGTATCTCTTAGAAGGTGAAGATGCTACATTGTATGTGATGTGCCACTCACTAGAAAACATGTTCTTATAGAGTGCGAGGACTGCTGTGTTGGACATAAACACTTCACAGCAGATTTCATGAAAATCCTGTTCAGAGATGTCCCACTGAATGTGATTTTTGAAAAAGCTAAACATTTCACAAAATTAAGATCAGTTTTAGTGTGTGATTTTAGAAAATACATTTGAATGAATTGTGTGTTGGGGTATATTTTCATTTGTTTATTTTAAACATCTGTGTAGAGAGTGACTGTCACTACGCTGACAGCCCTGATATGGCCTTTTTGCTGTTGACTACATGGTAAACAGCATGAGTTTAGAGCCATCTTTTAGGTGAAACTGTGTATACCAGTGCTTATTTTTAGTGATATTAGCTGCTTTATCAATGTTTCAAACTTGTCGAGACCAAAGTTTCTCTTATGTGATGTTGGTAGCTCCAGAGGGGTGTTACCTGAAGGGATATTATCTGCTTGAGATGCATTATCCAAGGTTAAATTAGCAGCTGTAAAGTTGTAATACCTGTAAAGTTGTGCTACCTTAGATGATATATGCAGTTTTAGACTTTTTACCTTTAAGGTGTTTTCAGTTCCAAAGGTGTGCTGTACGAAGAAACATATATGATATAATGGTTTACAGTTGTGTCCAGTGATATTACGTTTTCTCATGAAAATCATCTAGTGTTTGGGGTTTATTCTTTTCTTATTTTAAGAAATAAAAAAAAAAGATCAAAGTAGACCAACTTCTAGTTCATGAATGGCTCACTTCTAAAGATAACCAGTTTAGTAAAAAAGATGTATTCTTCAAATGTGCTTTGTTTGTGAACATAGTATTTGTGTGATTCTGGATAGCTTGCGCTTGTCTGCGTTCATACATTCTTCATGAGTGTGTAAATATGTCTTTTTGTATATAAGTAGTATGCATTGGTATGTATATTTACTGTTTATGCATAATTTATACATGCATGTATAAATAGGTGAATATAGACGAATGTACCTTTACTGATGTGACTGTGTGTGTGTGTGTGTGTGTGCATATGTTTGTGCGTGAATACATGAGCCGGAATAGCTCAGTTGGTAGAACGCTGGACTTGTAATCCTGGGGTCGTGGGTTCGAATCTCCGCCGGGCCGTTTCGGTACAGGGGGATTTTTCCCTCGGAGTTAACATTGGTTCTGACTCCATTTCCATACAGTCCTTCAAATGAGACTATCAACTGATGTTCCATGTGAACGCTCGCATAACATCTTGCACACACGTTAAATCCCATCACGAACTTCTGGAAGAGAAGGCCAGTTTGGCCGTTGGTATGGATGACACGTTACACATAGCATGCATCCTACGTGAGAAATGGAAAGAATGAAGGAAGTAAGGATACTGAGTGAACGATATTGGACAATATTGACTGGATGACACGGGAAATGACTGAATGAAGCGCCAGCTGGCAGCACTTCAATCAGCACTACCCAGGTAGGCAGCCCATTGTGTAGACGAGTGTGGATTGTAAAGCGCTTAGAACTTGGTCTCTAGCCGAGAATAGGCGCTGTATAAGTATTCATTATTATTATTTATTATTGTATATGTGCATTTATGTCCATAGAGCGCTGCAAGAGAACAAACACAAGTTGAGTTTGAATGAAGAAGAGATCAAGCAGCGAGCGCAGCCCGTCACAGACACGGATCTTCATGACAAGCCAATTGGTACAGATAAGTCAATGAGAGTTTTGTGTACATGCTTGTGTGTACATGCAGCGGAGCTGAATGTATGTGTCTGCAATGATTGTGTGAGAGAGATAGATTGGAAGGCTTGTGCTGATGTGTGTGGAAAAGTTGAGGGATGGGGTTGGGTATGGAGGAGGGGAGGGAAAGCGTTCTAGTGATCCTTTATCCGCAGTGTTTCGTTGTGTAATCAAAAGTTTAAGATAAATGGAGTCATAGATAGTAACTTTAGTGATTGTGTATGAATACACTGTGTGTGTGTGCTTAGTCTGGGGTCAAAGGGTATATCACAAATAGAAAGTCTGATTATATGCGCACATTGTGTTAACCCATTGATAAGTGTATAGTTGTTTATGTGCTGAGTCGAGGATCAAGGTGAATGCATGTGCGTAGGTTTATGTGCCCATTGCTGTTGTGCACACAGGGAAGATGATGGGCGGCTTTGACTGCATCGAGAACACACTGATCCCCAAGAGGCTGGTGCAGAAGGAGGCAGCCGACAAGCACACGTGTGTAGCAGTGGGGGGATGACAGTGGAACCTCACATAAAGACTCTCTATACACGTTCCCCACCCCCTCCTTTTACTGTACATTTTCATTTTATTACAAAAAGGTTTCAGTCTTTTCTAAATCAACCTGATTCAAACTCTGTGGCGTTATGCACCTGCCTTTCTAAGGATTTTGTTGATTTTTTAAGAAAGGTTGCTTGTGTTCCTGTTGGTTTGATACCTGGCTTGTACATGATAAAATGCTGAGGAGAGTGGTGTATTGATTGTACATGAATGAATGCATATAGTGCATTAGCTTGAAAACGTGTTTTTATGATGCTGGCCTGCTTGTCCTCTAGGTTTGTGCTTAAAAAAAGATTAAGGAAAAGTTGGTTTTTTTTGTTTAACACATTGACATGTACTGTTGTTTTGTGTAGCTGAGACGATTGTTGTATTTGTTAGTGTTGAAGTGACTGAAAATCGTATGTCTACATGTTTATACACATGCATGCAGGCACAGCTACAAGCAAGCATGCACACGCACGCATGCGCGTGCGAGCACACACACACACACACACAGTCACACTCATACACACACACAGTCACACTTATACACACACCACGCACGCACGCATCACGCACACACACACCACACACACACACACACACACACACACACACAAATATTTGCAAATTGTATGATTTACAGAACTGCTGTAGCGAACTTATCACAGTGCCTGTGTCCATGAGCCTGTCTGAAGGTTACTCTGTGCTTGAAGGTTTGCCCTGACCCAGTCGGGCCGAGAACTGGGACAAAAACTGGACATCTTTGATGACGTCATGCTCAAGTTTTTAGCAGATACTGGAGTTCCACGACCACCTTCAAACTTCAGGTAACTGCTGTGTTTTGATATCATTATTGATGATAACATTTTATTCTTAGAATTTGGGTTTGTATAATGATGATGATAGTAAATTAAAAAGATGATGTGAATAGTAATGGTGTATATGTGCAGTATTTACCATGTCTCAGGTCAAGGGTGGGCGGCCAGCAGGTGGCGCTAGTGATGGATGGGAGGGAGCGAGATGCAGCACGCATGACTGCCCTGGCCCGAAAGGCAGGCATCACCATCCTTGTTCGCAGTCTACAGGTGGCAGACTACATTTGGGTACTTTCCCCATACCTGTCAAATGCCAGTGTACCCTATGATGGCAGCCAGCCAGATCATGAAATCGTAAGTCTTAAAGTCTGCAGGTGGGGGGGAAATGGTGAAGAGGGAGGAGAAGAAGGGGGGGGGGGGGGGGAGTCAACAAAGGACAGAAATGTGAGATGCAGGCTATTCTGGTATTGAGAAAGTTTAACAGTTAATTTTGATAGTATACTCAGGAAACTGCTCAAAAGGTTCCTATGACTATAGCACTTGATGTCACTGAACCAGTGTGAGTTTCGTCTCTAAAGTAGAGTCTCTGCATGCCTCTTTTAACAGACCCAGTAATAAGGACCTTAACCTGAACTTACCTGAAGTATACCAGTGAATTGGGGAAATGAAAGTGAGGCTAGACAGAGTGCTTCGAGTTTTAGACATGTTGCATATCATTTTATTGTGATAAGTACTATGGAGATTCATGTTTGTCCTGTTTCTTGTATATTCCAGTGTTAACTGCAACCTGGAGGTGGAAATACTTGCAGTGGTATTCTGCAATTATGACCAGCACTGTTATGGATGCGTCCTTGATGAGTTGGTATGGTTGTCACTAGACTTTGTTGTTCTAGCCTTCCCATTTGAACCGAAAGAATACAGAACTCTGGGTAGAAACTGATTAAGACTAAAAAAAAAGTATGTATACTTTTGACACAGATACGTATATTTTTCATTTTGTTTTGTACAGAATATTGAGCTTGATTTGTGGAGGGGCATGCTGTCTAAGCACATCACGAATATCTTGGTTTGTGTTGTTTGCCATGGTTGCAGATGCTGCCAGTACTGGTGGAGAGAAAATCCTGGCATGATCTGCATGACTCTGTCCGACTTGGACGCTGGACGACACAGATAAACAGAATGAAGGTGCTGTCATTTATCTTCTGTTCTTTGTATAAGAAACCTGACTCTGTACTGACTTTGTTATGGGAACATCCTGCTCTAAACGACATTCAACCAATGGGGTGTTAATCTTACCATTATCTTTGGTGTGGGAACAGACTGCTCTAACGACATTCACCACGGTGTTTCTTATATTATCTTGTGTGGGAACAGACTGCTCTAAACGACATTCAACCAACGGGTGTTTATTTACTATTATCTTTGGTGTGGGAACAGATGCTTAAACACATTAACAACAGGGTGTTACTTACTATTATCTTTGGTGTGGGAACAGACTGCTCTAAACGACATTCAACCAACGGGGTGTTTATCTTACTATTATCTTTGGTGTGGGAACAGACTGCTCTAAACGACATTCAACCAACAGGGTGTTTATCTTACTATTATCTTTGGTATGGGAACAGACTGCTTTAAACGACATTCAACCAACGGGGTGTTTATCTTACTATTATCTTTGGTGTGGGAACAGACTGCCTTTAAGGGCATCCAACCAGTAGGGTGTTAATGTTATCATCATCTTCAGTGCAGGGACAATCTTTTTTTTTTTTCACTAATGGCAAAAAGTCCAATATAGAGCAATGAGTTTTACAAAGAGAAATGACTGTGCAGTGCTGATGGAAATAAGGTATCTGTGCACTGTGCCGTGTATTGAACAAAGTGCTGAAGTCTCTGTCAGTGTTGATATGAACTGAGGCTTCATTTTCATTTTGGTGTGTGTCTATGTGTGTGTATGTAGCAGTTATCAGATATCCCATCACATGTACATCTTCATGTATTTATCAGATTATGTGTGTCTATGGGTAGTTAGTGGTCACTGCAGGTGTGCACAGGCCTTCAACTAATACGAGTGTGTATGAACAGACTTTACAAGTGCTTGTGCACAGAGTTTTATGAGTGTGCCAGTTTCAACATTCAAGCCTTCGTTACCAGTGTGTCAGTGTATGTGTGCAGGCCTGCGGTTTGCTGCTGAACTTTTTGCTTGTGGAGGGATGCCTGACTGATATGCGACAGGTGTCACAAGAAAGGAGAGACTTCCTCCAGGTAGGACAAAGTCACAATGGACTGTGCATACATATATCTCACACTGTTGTGAAGAAAAGTCACCCACTTATCATGCCAGAAAGAGAGGTGGAAGGGATATAGATCAAGTAATTCCACCACAGAAATAGGAACGCTCTAATCGGGATTTCCCATCCAGTCAAATGAAGGGATTTTCATGCCCCATGATAAGGTGGTGTTCGTCTGATACTTGAGGGGTTCGTCTGATACTTGAGGGGTTCGTCTGATACTTGAGGAGTTCGTCTGATACTTTAGGGGTTCACAGTGAAATGAAGGGATTTTCATGCCCCATAATAAGCTGGTGTTCATCTGATACTTGAGGGGTTCACAATGAAATGAACAGAGCTGATGAGCGCAAATGCAAATAATTCATGGGGCAGATTTTTACAAGCTTGAAGACTTACTCAGTCCATCCAGCAGTAAGTGGATATCTGATTGAGTTCAGGGAAGAAGACTAAGGGTGTGAACAGAGAGGAGATCCACCTTCCATAAAGCTTTGGTGTAAAAGCAGTCAACCAAGAAAAATTCACTGCCCCTTTGCTTGTTGGGTCAAGTGATTTATCCTCTGACCTCAAGACAAACAGTTTTGCTTGTTGGCACAAAATCTGAAAATTTGTCAACAATCTAACACTAGCATTTCTCTTCCAACAAGTGGACATAAGGCCTTTTTCGATGGGGGTAAATAAACACACTCAAAGAAAAATGTTTAAAGTTTAAGGCAAAGCAGTCTTGACTTGTACTGTTTGCTAAAGTAAGTCTGAAATAGCACTTGGTTTGTTTCTTCTATGACATCAGCCTAGTGTTATCTAAAACTAGTCAACATGGCCCGACACCATTACGCCCTATATTTTCAAACTGATTATTTTCTGTATGTATTACTGTGTCTTCGTATGCATCATTCTGCGTGTGATGTATGCCTCCGTTTGGATGTGGAGTGAAACCTGTATAATTGTACACAGACTGGGTATCTGTTTGGGGTGGTCAGGGTGGGTGGTGTAGGAGTAGTGCAGCAGAGTACCGTGATCAGATGTAACAAGACTGTTGAACAGGTGTGTCTGTGTGGTGCAGGCAGAGGTGGAACGCCTGTGCATAGAGGAGGGATTCCACATTGGGCGCACCTTCAGCTGGGCCAAGTCGGCCACCTGGCTGTTCTGGATGACGGACATACTGACGGAGGCCTTCAGTCAGGGTGAGTTGTGTATGTCCCCTGTTTCTTCACCTTGCTGACTTCTGGGTTGCTCTCTGTGGAAAGCATGATCCCACTTTCCATTTGTGAAGATCTTGGTGGGAAGCTAGCCTGTGCATGCACACAGTTTTTGTGTATACTGTACTCCCGTTTTATCAATTTATGAAAGATACGTATACAAAATTCTGTACTTTACAGATGAGTATGCATAACCATGTACATATAGTGCACTCATGATTTTCTATAAAAGCCAGTTTCCTTTTCCGTTTCTAGAGATGGTTTTGATACATTGGCTACCTCTCACCTATACAAGATCTTTTTTACAGTATACCAGTACAGGATGAGATTAATGGATGAGGGATTTACCACTCTAGCAGGTTTATTTCAATCACAGTCCTTGTTTAGCTGGTGTACTTACTATGTTGCAGGTGTGCTTGGCTGATCCACTATTTTGCTCTCCATAATTTTCTCTCAGTCGTATAGAGACATCTTTTCTAGACCTAATTATCTGAAATGAATCACTGCAGAATTTCTCATTATAGGTAAGAGTATTGTCCAGAATACTGATGTACTGACTTTTTGGGGGGGACAGAATGGTACTTCGGAATTCAGAATGGACAATTTTGTTTGAAAGAAAAAAACTTTCATCCAAAAATAAGACAATTTAGAACATGAAATGAATTCATTTCACTGCCTACAAAACTGCAGTTTGAATTAGTATGCATAATATGCTAGAAATGTAAACTTAACCGTAGCGGAGCACAGAGACCTTGTGTGCGTGCTTGCTGGATTGATACGCACATTGGTTGATCAATGTTTTGAGTTGTGTAGACACAGATCCTAACTGTCATTGTCTTCTGCACAAGCTGGCCAACACAGCTGGGAGCCTAATGTGATGTAACCGCATACAGGGCATCTCTGGTCAAAATTATGGGGGAAAAGAAGTAGCGCTATATTGTTTGGAAATTGTAGTATTTTATAAACACCTATGCTCTTGATAGTGTCTGTACTGAAAGCTGAAGGCGTTCGATCAAAAGACGATTTGCCTTTCAGCAAATTTGAAAGTTTTCACTAGGATGTGGTGGTTGACAGGCACTTAAGAAATTTCCCTTTCCCCATCTTTGTGACAGGCTTTTTGTCTTTTAGGTGTCAGGGAAACAAAAGATTGTATGGACTGACTCTGTGTCTGATCTTTTTGCTCTAGGTCTTTTCGAGGGTGAAACCATAATGTTCAATGAACTGTCATCACGCATGGTACGAGGCCAAAGGGAGATGAGGGTAGGGGGGATAATACGACCTCTGACCTCTCGTGGTTACAGCTGTGTGTGGGACCCTGACCACTTGATCACTGCGATATTCAGGTATGTAATAGACACATGTGGACAACAGTGTTGGGTCGGGAAAGACTATGGTCATCCTTTCTTTTCTTTCTTTCTTTCTTTCTGCGTACGCAGGCTGATACTCCTGCGGACACTGCCTGTATAGACAGGCAGTGGAGTTTTGTGTGTAAGACCGTTTTTTTTATCCCCCCATTAAGGCAGCCATACTCCATCTTCGGGGAAGATGCATGCTATGTGTAACGTGTCATCCACACCAGCGGCCAAACTGGCCTTCTCTTCCGAAAGTTGGTGATGGGATTTTACATGTGTGCAAGATGTTGTGCGTGCGTTCACACATGGAACCTCGGTTTATAGTCTCATTTGAAGGACTGTATGGGGAATGGAGTCAGAACCAATGTTAAGTCCGAGGGAAAAATCCCCCTGTACCGAAATTCGAACCCGCAACCCCAGGATCACGAGTCTGGCGCTCTACCAACTGAGCTATTCCGGCCCCCTATGGTCATCCATAAGCTGTAAGAGGACTTGGTAATCAACCATGCATGTTTACACACACACACACAACACACACACACACACACACACACCACACCTCTCTCTCTCTCTTAACTCTTTCATCCCTACAAACCCGGTTCTACCCTTCCTTCCTGCAGCCCGGAAAACCGGCAGCACAAAATTCCTCCTTTCCTTCCTGCAGCCCGGAAAATTGGTTCTTGTGGTAAGCGCTTTGAACTTTGCGCGAGTCACGTCATCGGTACATGTCATGACCGGGTCGTTCGCGCAGCAGTGTTTATGAATGGAATGGATGCCAGACGGCCTCTACAGCGTGGGAAAGTGGTCGCCGCTCTATTCTGGCTGGTTTGCTATTGATACATGGCAGTTCTCATTTACACTTCTTCTTTTTTTTCTTCTCTAAATCCAGGAATGAAGGGAATACTGGTATTATAGGAATCTAGGAACAAGAGGAAGTAATGGTTCATAGAAAAGTAGGAATGAAAGAGTTAAAACACCTCACATGCACGTACTCACAAACATGAATGCTTCTATTTAAGGGGCAGGATGTGGGCATATGAGAAAATTTTCAGGGTGGTTACATTGACAACGTTTGTAACCTTTCATCCAGAAAGTGACATTTGGTTATAATGTGCTGCAAACACCAGTCATCATGTCGCTTCCAACACGTTAGATGTAGGCATGTGCTAAGTGAGTTCACTCTTAACTTGCATCAATCTAAGCTACAATAAAACCAAGCCATCTTCTGTTTGATACTGTTTTGGCCAAACTAGAGATACTTGTTTCTGAAATCAGTTTATAATCCTTTTCCCCAAGGCTAATCGATTTGTATGCATTCAAGTTTATATATTTACAGCGCACGGTCCTATTTTTCAAGCTTTATGCACTTGCATTTTCGCATAATGTGAATCCATGTATCTGGAATAAACAGTGATTGTACTGTAGCAAACTTGTGTACATTTGAATTTGAACCACACATGGAAGAGGAAAGGTGGCTGACCCAAGCAAATAAGGCAGATACAGTGTTATGGAAGATCCACAGTCAGGGTGGTATGGAAGATCCACAGTCAGGGTGGTATGGAAGATCTGCTGTCAGTGTATTATAGAAGATCTACAGTCAGGGTGGTATGGAAGATCTGCAGTCAGTGTGTTATGGAAGATCCACAGTCAGGGTGGTATGGAAGATCCACAGTCAGGGTGGTATGGAAGATCTGCTGTCAGTGTATTATAGAAGATCCACAGTCAGGGTGGTATGGAAGATCTGCAGCCAGGGTGGTATGGAAGATCCACAGTCAGGGTGGTATGGAAGATCCAGTCAGGGCGGTATGGAAGATCTGCAGTCAGTGTGTTATGGAAGATCTGCAGTCAGGGTGGTATGGAAGATCTGCAGTCAGTGTGTTATGAAGATCTGCAGTCAGTGTGTTATCGAAGATCTGCAGTCAGTGTGTTATGGAAGATCTGCAGTCAGAATGGTATGGAAGATCTGCAGCCAGAGTGGTATGGAAGATCTGCTGTCAGTGTGTTATGGAAGATCTGCAGTCAGTGTAGTGTGGAAGATCTGTCAGGGTGGTATGGAAGATGTACTGTCAGGGTGGTATGAAGATCTGCTGTCAGTGTAGTGTAGAAGATCTGCTGTCAGTGTCTTATGGAAGATCTGCTGTCAGTGTGTTATGGAAGATCTGCTGTCAGTGTGTTATGGAAGATCTGCAGTCAGGATGGTATGGAAGATCCACAGTCAGGGTTGTAAGGAAGATGTGCAGTCAATGTGTTATGGAAGATCTGCAGTCAGTGTGTTATGGAAGATCTGTCAGTGTAGTGTGGAAGATCTGCAGTCAGTGTGTTGTAGAAGATCTGTGTCAGTGTGATATGGAAGATCTGCAGTCCGTGTGTTATGGAAGATCTGCTGTCAGTGTGTTATGGAAGATCTGCTGTCAGTGTGTTATGGAAGATCTGCAGTCAGGATGGTATGGAAGATCCACAGTCAGGGTTGTAAGGAAGATGTGCAGTCAATGTGTTAGGGAAGAAATGCAGTCAGGGTGGTATGGAAGATCTGCTGTCAGTGTAGTGTGGAAGATCTGCTGTCAGTGTAGTGTGGAAGATCTGCTGTCAGTGTGGTATGGAAGATCTGCAGTCAGTGTAGCGTGGAAGATCTGTCAGTGTAGTGTGGAAGATCTGCTGTCAGTGTAGTGTGGAAGATCTGCTGTCAGTGTAGTGTGGAAGATCTGCTGTCATGTGTATGGAGATCTGCAGTCAGTGTAGCGTGGAAGATCTGCTGTCAGTGTAGTGTGGAAGATCTGCTGTCAGTGTAGTGTGGAATATCTGCTGTCAGTGTAGTGTGGAAGATCTGTCGTGTAGTGTGGAAGATCTGCAGTCGTGTAGTGTGGAAGATCTGCAGTCAGTGTAGTGTGAAGATCTGCAGTCAGTGTAGTGTGGAAGATTTGCTGTCAGTGTGGTGTGGAAGATCTGCTAGTCAGTGTAGGTGGAAGATCTGCTGTCAGTGTGGTGTGGAAGATCTGCTGTCAGTGTAGCGTGGAAGATCTGCAGTCAGGATGGTATGGAAAACCTGCTGTCAGTGTAGTGTGGAAGATCTATCTGCTGTCAGTGTAGTGTGGAAGATCTGCTGTCAGAGTGGTATGAAAGATCTGCAGTCAGTGTGTTATACAAGATCTACAGTCAGGGTAGTAAGGAAGATCTGCAGTCAGGGTGGTATGAAAGATCTGCTGTCAGTGTGGTATGAAAGATCTGCTGTCAGTGTGGTATGAAAGATCTGCTGTCAGGGTGGTATGGAAGATCTGCTGTCAGTGTGGTATGGAAGATCTGCAGTCAGTGTGGTATGGAAGATCTGCTGTCAGAGTGGTATGGAAGATCTGCAGTCAGTGTGTTATACAAGATCTACAGTCAGGGTAGTAAGGAAGATCTGCAGTCAATGTGTTATGAAAGATCTGCTGTCAGGGTGGTATGGAAGATCTGCTGTCAGTGTGGTATGGAAGATCTGCAGTCAGTATGGTATGGAAGATCTGCTGTCAGAGTGGTATGGAAGATCTGCTGTCAGGGTGGTATGGAAGATCTGCTGTCAGAGTAGTATGGAAGATCTGCTGTCAGTGTGGTATGGAAGATCTGCTGTCAGGGTGGTATGGAAGATCTGCTGTCAGTGTGGTATGGAAGATCTGCTGTCAGGGTGGTATGAAAGATCTGCAGTCAGGGTGGTATGAAAGATCTGCTGAGTTATGGAAGCTCTGCAGTTAGTGTTATTGAAGATCTGCATGGTGTTATGTAAGTTCTGCATTCAAACACGCCAGTAACAGACACTTCTGTTTTCTGTTGTATTTGAGCACACATGCCATACATTACTTTCTTTTTAATAAGAAAGGAAAACCTAAAATTTTGAAGAGAGTTGTGGTAGATGCCTTTGTGAATGCATAATTGGGAACAGTTGCATCCTGATTTGAATAGAATGAAGGGATGTGAAAGCACAACTTTTGAACATTTTTTTCCTATCAAATTCAAGATGAAAATAACATTTGAGAAGGCAAAAACCACAACCAAGAATTGTATCAGGTACTGCTGTTGAAAACCATCAACAGCGCCCAGCTTGCTATTTAACCCAAATCGAAGTCTTCCCCTGAATGTGGGATAAAGTTGAAATATTACAGATCCAAGTGTTTAAGAGAATGTTGCTATGTATGACAGAGACAGCTTGGGAGAGCAGACGATGACAGAGACTTACCGTCAGGAGTTCTCTTCTGCTGACGTCCGACAGTTACTGGTGCTACAGAATCTGGAGGTGTATAACAAGGTCTGGATACCCTTCCTTTTGTGTGATGGTTTAACAACACATTTGTCTGGTACAAGCTTATTCCGCTGCAAGGACTACTTGTACTTAACTTTCAAGGTTTTACTTCTTCTGCTTCTAATTTGTTGTATGCAGGTTGTAGGAAACTGAAGTTTGGTTATTCATGTGATTTGGATTTTAGAAAAATGATATGAGGTAGTGTAAAAAAATCATTGTCTTTCGAAAGAAAATGTATACCAACAGATTATGAAATTAGTTCCAGATAAAAGGAAAAGAAAAAAAAACAACTGAAGATCAACCAAAAATGGCTTAACTTATCTTCTGTTAGGAATGTCCTAGCATTTTGTGCATGAATTTTGTTGTTGTTGATAGGACCAAAGAGAAGCTTGGTTGTTTTGTTTCTGTGCACACAGAGTCGACAGAATCTGCTGCTGAGTGCTTTGAGACAGGCGTCATCCTTGAGAGAACTACACCAGAGGTTCTGTCAGAGGTGAGTCTCTGTGTGTGCAGGAAATTTCATCTTCAGTTTTGGTGTGGTTAGGAGGTGGATGGAGAAAGGATTGGAAATTGAGGGTCAAGGATATTAATGTTTTTCATTTCTTTTGTTGAAAAATAAAACAAAAAACAAAATTCAGCTTTTTTTCAATCATTTTGAGCAATTTGTGATAAACAAACAAAAACAAAAAACCTACCTTGGTTACATTACAGGGACCATGCCAACAATACAGAAAGCTCACATGTTCTCCAACAATCTCCATGTTAATTAAACCCCCATTTGACTTATTTCCCTTGTGTGTATAAGGAGAGATTGTTCATCACCTATACATTTGTTGTATCAGTGATTAAAAATAGGTTTTTTTGCTGGACTATTTACAAGCACAAGAAGTTATGTTCTGTGTGTCGTTCTTGTCTCTCAAATCAAGTTGTCACTGAATGGTTTTTCTCTCATTATCCCATACGTTCATGGCAGATGTGGTTGAAGACCAGCTAATGGGGGACCTGAAGGGGCTGGTCCATTACGATGTCCTTGGATTCTGGATCCTCTGTTTACAGGTGTTGCCTGCCCACACATTCATGCTAACACCTTTAATTCACTCACATTTGCACTGTCACGTTCACACCTTTAATTCACTCACATTTGCACTGTCATGTTCACACCTTTAATTCACTTTGCATTTGCACTGTCATGTTCACACCTTTAATTCACTCACATTTGCACTGTCATGTTCACACCTTTAATTCACTTTGCATTTGCACTGTCATGTTCACACCTTTAATTCACTTTGCATTTGCACTGTCATGTTCACACCTTTAATTCACTTGCATTTGCACTGTCATGTTCACACCTTTAATTCACTTTGCATTTGCACTGTCATGCTCACACCTTTGATTCACTCACATTTGCACTGTCATGCTCACACCTTTAATTCACTCACATTTGCACTGTCATGTTCACACCTTTGATTCACTTTGCATTTGCACTGTCATGCTCACACCTTTGATTCACTCACATTTGCACTGTCATGCTCACACCTTTAATTCACTCACATTTGCACTGTCATGCTCACACCTTTAATTCACTCACATTTGCACTGTCATGTTCACACCTTTAATTCACTCACATTTGCGCTGTCATGCTCACTTTAGTTCCGTCACTGATTGTACAAAATAACAAGGCATTTTCTCTCTGTCTCTATCTCTCTGTCTCTCTGTTAATATTTTTTTAACTTTTTTTTTTTTGCTGGTTCATTCTAACTGCCACCTACATAGTCATGCCAGAGAATGTTCACTTGCAATCCTGGTAAATCAGGGAGCTGTTAGTATGGGGTTGTCATGTGTAAGTCCACCAAAGGAGACTGCACTGTAGTTGAATCATTTAGTGGGGGGGCGGGAATAACTCAGTTGGTAGAACCAGCCGCCGTGGCGAAGTGGTTAGCGTCACGGACTCCCGGCTGGGAGGTCGTGGGTTCGAATCCCATCAGTCATGTGGGTTTTTCTGCCCCGACCGGCTCCTACCCAGAGTTGAGTTTGCTGCGGACTCAGTTGGGAAGACTGGGACCACACAGTCGAGCTTCATCCACTTAATGGATGCATTTCTGAGAGTGTTGCTCAAATTTCCTGACCAACACTGCAGGTGCCTGTATCTCTTGGGCCTGGTTGACGCCGGGATATATTATGAAAGGAAGCGTAGAGTACAGCCCTGTCATGTAGTCTCAGACCGAAATGGAAATCCGTAGCATCATCTTAATCATCCTCATTCTCATCGATCAGCATAAAAAAAATGTCTCAAGTTCTGTGGCCCTTCATGCCCTGCTCTCATGGTGACCTCAGTTTCGATGTCCTCTCCACGTCTGTGCCCTTGGTTTGGTTCCATCGGGGTCACCGGTATCGGCGAGTCCATGGGGGCTGTCGTTGGACGGACGTGGTGGCGCCCTCCGGAGGGAGAGCTCACTCACGCCGGCTCCACGACTAAGCAATTATTGTCGTCAGTAGGGGGCTTAGTAGGTGGTGTCCTGCGTATGTTAGATCAGAACAGGCGCCACTGAACACCACCGAAGTGACTCGGCAGCAGTGCAGTGTCTCCTCCGGTGGGTTGCCTCTTGACGACTTGACATTGACTACCCCCTGTGGATTGCCGGTGCCGGGGCTGCAGCGGACCCGACCGGGCTGTGGCTGTGGACAGGGTGTCGGAATGAGCGGCGTGGGTGCACTGCCTCTGAAGTGGTGCAGAGGTTGGGACAGCAAAAAAAAAAAAACTCAGTTGGTAGAACGCCGGACTCGTGATCCTGGGGTTGTGGGTTCGAATTTCGGTACAGGGGGATTTTTCCCTGGGAGTTAACATTGGTTCTGACTCCATTCCCCATACAGTCCTTCGAATGAGACTATAAACCGAGGTTCCGTGTGTGAACGCACGCACAACATCTTGCACACACGTAAAATCCTGTCACCAACTTTCGGAAGAGAAGGCCAGTTTGGCCTTTGGTATGGATGACACGTTACACATAGCATGCACCTTCCCTGAAGATGGAGTATGGCTGCCTTAATGGCAGGATAAAAAACGGTCGTACACACAAAACTCCACTGCCTGTCTATACAGGCAGTGTCTGCAGGAATATCAACCTGCGTACGCAGAAAGAAAGAGAATCATTTAGCAGTGTTAGTAGTGCCTATTTTAATCTAACATGCACATAAATACCATGTGCAGGCCTCTTACTTAATAACAGTAATTGCCTTGTCATAGAGCCAGAGTGAGTGAGCTTTTCTGTTTGAAGGGAAAGCACCTCCATGTTCATTCAACAACTGTTGCCATGGATCAGCCAAGACTGAAAACTTTGATATGAGCTTTGCTACAGGCCTACGTAAAGAAATGGATTGTGAGGTTATCCTGAGAGCAGGTCATGGAGTCACACTTTCTGACCGTTGGCTTGGTGACACTGTATACATGCTTATTTCTGTCAGTTCATGTATATGAAATGATTGCCTTGCAGTGCACTTGCTTCCGTAGGTTTTTTCACTGTACATATTACATGAAAAGGTAAAATAAGATGTTGTTGTTGTCGTACCCTGGCTAAAAGACTCCAGGGATCATCCGAACAGCTGAAGTACTTGAACACTATGGTACAAATCCATCAGCTAGGGATGAGAACATTACATGTGTGACCGTTTTTGATTACCCTGCCACGTGGGCAGCCACACTCCGACTTCGAGGGATTTGGGAGACTGATAATATGCAAGGAGCTTTTCACGACTGAAGACAATCCCCGCATAACTATGCAGAGCATAACAACATTTTGATGTAACCTTGGAGACTTCTAGCCTATGTCAGATGGTCTGACACAGCCTTAAGCCAAGGCAGGTGGCGTAAGATCATATATACAAATGGAAAACCTGGTATATGTTAATTCTAGTTTGTGAGTGTGTGCAATAAAGAGTTCAAATTTTGGTTCAAGTGGTAATGTACACAAACATCAGATGTTAATGATAATGTACTGATGTTAGTTGTATATGGTGGATAAGATATGCATCTATGATATCACATATGTGAGGTGATGGTTTTAGATGTGTGATGAGATATTTCGTTTACATGGTATGCAGGTGAGATAATTATGTGATCTGTTCATGTTAGAAATTAGATGAATGTGGGATATTAAATGTGATGTATAAAAGTAAGATGTCAAGTGCATCTAGCAATGTGAACAGATGACATATTAGATGTATGTAGTAATGTATGCATGTGAGAGAACTGGTGCATATAACTATGCAGAAATGAAGTATCAGGTATATATAGTAAAGATGACATATAAGGTGTGTATAGCAATGTTCACAGACTACATATTAGTGTATATGGCAGTGTCTTCAGGTGTCATTTTATATGCAATGTGTGCAGGTGAGACATTAGATGCATGCAGCATTGTGTACAGGTGACTAGTTAGGTGTTTTTAGCAATGTGTGAAGGTAAGATCATGTGTGTATGGTGTGTACAGGTGAGACATCAGGTATTTGTGATGAGAACAGAAACAGAGGAAGATACACAGCGACTACAACACTGGTTTTCAAACATCCGGTCTGGTGAGTTTGTGTATGAGTATGTGAGTGTAGCATGAGGGAATACTCAGTCTTGTCACACTGTTAGTCTGAATTTATTTTGTGTGTGTGTGTGTGTGTTTTTTTGTTTTTTCTTATGATGCAATAAATGTTCTTTGTGACTTATGTCTGTGAACATAACAAGAATGGATTGCTGCTAACGTCCACGTGCATTACTTCATTCTACTGTTTCTCATTTGAATTCAGTCCTCTCTCTAGATGTCTCAAACTACCCCTAATTTTTTGCTTTTTCTGGTCTCTGCTTTAATTCCTTGACTTCAGCTTCCAGCAGCTAACAAAATATTCCTATTTGTTACCCCCACCCCCACCCCCAAGCACACACATAGTGTGTGTGTGTGTGTGCATGCGTGCGTGCGTACGTGTGTGTGTGCATGTGCGTGTATGTGTGTGCGGGGGGGGTGTGGGTGTGAGTGTGTGAGTGTGTGTGTGTGTGGTTGTGTGTGTGTGTGTGTATAAGACCCCTGTACCCGCCCTCCATTCTTGCCATTTGCCTCCAACAGTTCCAGCTTTCTTTCTCACCTCATATATCACTTGTTCATCTTCACTCACCATTCTGTCCCATACCCCCTATTTCCCTTATGTGATCTTCTTATACATACGTGCATGCACGCAGGTGCTCACACAGCACGCGCAGTCGCGCACGCACGCACGCGCGTGCATGCGCTCTCACATACATTTCTCCCTTCCCCTCTCTTGCTAGGTCTTCTACTGTTTCCACCTCAGGCCACACCTCTAGCCCCCATCCCATCTTCCTCCCTCCGCCCCCTTCCCATCTCACCCTTCACTTTCAATTTCCTTTCTATCCTCCCGTATCTATTTATTTGCTCATGTCAATGGTGGAGAGAGAGGGTGATGGTAATGATTATTGTTAGTATGGTTACTATGATTGTTGTTGCTTTTATTGTCTCTCCCACTCCCTGCTCATTTCACCACCTTCCCTCCGCTTCCCACCCTTTGCTTTCCACCCTCTACACCCTCACCCTTCCCTCCTATCCCTTCCCTCTCCCCCCCCCCCCCCCCCTTTTTTTTTTCTTTTTTTCTTCCTGCCGTCCAACAAGTCCCCTTCCGTCCCCCATCCTCCAGTGAACTCCTTTTTTCCAGTGAACTTTGTTCTAAGTGAACTCTTTTCTAGTGAACTTTTTTCAGTAATCTTAAGTGTTATGTTTGTCAGTTGGCCAGTGTGGCTTGAGAAAGGTTGAAATAAACCGAAATATTGCGCCATTATCTCATGGGTGTTTTGTGGCTTCTATTTTTCATCTTCATAACAAGAATGACATGAACTTTGTCTTACATTAAGGTCAAAGTACTTCTACACTTGCAAATACTACAAAAGACATGTGATTAGATATAACTCAAGACATGGATCATTCAAAACAAGTGTAATTGGCAGTATACAGATCTCACAACTCTGCTCCTATCCAAACACATACAGTCTTGTGTGCACACTCGGTCAAGGTGGACGTGATCTTGTTTCCCAAGAAACCCTCTTACCAAACTCTGCTCCTATCCAAACACATACAGTCTTGTGTGCACACTCGGTCAAGGTGGACGTGATCTTGTTTCCCAAGAAACCCTCTTACCAAACTCTGCTCCTGTCCAAACACATACAGTCTTGTGTGCACACTCGGTCAAGGTGGACGTGATCTTGTTTCCCAAGAAACCCTCTTACCAAACTCTGCTCCTATCCAAACACATACAGTCTTGTGTGCACACTCGGTCAAGGTGGACGTGATCTTGTTTCCCAAGAAACCCTCTTACCAAACTCTGCTCCTATCCAAACACATACAGTCTTGTGTGCACACTCGGTCAAGGTGGACGTGATCTTGTTTCCCAAGAAACCCTCTTACCAAACTCTGCTCCTATCCAAACACATACAGTCTTGTGTGCACACTCGGTCAAGGTGGACGTGATCTTGTTTCCCAAGAAACCCTCTTACCATGTTGTATCTATCTGTCAAGGGTTGTTTATTCATTTGCATGCATATACTTAAGGATACTGGGTTCAGTCACCAACGCATCAACACACATGTTATCCTGGATGGCATGGGTGGGCTTTTTTTGTTGTTTTTTATGTTATGATCTTGCATATAAATGTCCCTTTGGGCTAGAATTTGGTCATCTGTTTACTTGCAGTGTCTGGTGAAGGGGAGAAAACTAAGACAGACAAGGAGAAAATCCAGAACAATGTGGGCAAAAAGAAGAAAGATGAGGAGGAAAAGGACATGGACAGAAAGTCAACAATGGCTGCAGGAGGGAGCAAGGACCAGGGGAGAGAAGCAGAAAGGGGCAGCACTCTGGCTGACGACTTTGCCCTGGACTCCAGTCTGAGGAGAGAATGCTGCAGGAGGTACTGTGCTCATGTTCTGACCTGTAGACTCCAGTGTTTTCAGACAGTCGTCTGATGGTGAAGAGAGCTGTTTTAAGTACTGAATACGTCCTCTATCAGATCATTAAAGATCAAAAGATGTGTACACTCGGAAGTTTGAGGTTTATTCTCAACCAGAAGAACACTATCTTTTGATACTTGCAACAATAATACATTTAAGTTTTAATGTTTATACAGGTTGCATTATCTCCACCAGTACTTGCACGAACAACAACCAATGTTTTTGTCCGTTTGTTTCCATTTTTCACATTTGCCTTTTTATTTTTCATTACACAGAATATGACTTTCAACACATGCACATAGATATGTACAACCACTTCTTAATTTGTTTCAATACTTGCAGTGTCAATACTGTGATTTTTTTTTACTGTGAATTAAGAATTTTATGTTTATAATGTCTTTGCATTGAGAACTTTATGGATTTTTGAAAATGAAAATCAAACCAGCATGTGTTAACAAGAGGAACCATTTTGCTTAAGAATACGTGTCCCCATGTGTGTATATTAGATTTTTCTTCAACAAGGTCTGATAACAAAAGTATGTAGAACCATTCGCATATTAAGAGAGTTAAGTCTTTTAAATCAGAAGTCGTTCTGAGACTGTGCTGAAAGATTACACAGTTTGAATGTATTCGAAGAGGTACATAGTCTGGGTGTGCTCTCCTGCCTGTGTCATGTGCGCTCTAACGTTTGTATTTGTTTGTGTGAGCATGCAAGTATTAAGTGCATAATGAGAGTAACAAAATCATAAAGGTAAGCATTCATAAATCCAGCTTTGCTGTCAATATCTGTCTTTCCATGTTTATGGTGTCCTTTTTCACTTTTTGCTTCTTCACTGAAAAAGGTAGTCAAGCCAGGATTGTTCCAAGTTGTGACAGTGACATCTTTCTTTCTGAGCTTCTGTATTGACAGGTATGCCTGTCCTTCTGGCACCTGTATGTTTCAGGTGTGTGTTCACCTGCGTGTCTGTTGAGTGGAGGTAGGGCCTTCGTGAGACAGGGGCTGGTTTCTACATATTCACAAATTCATGTTTTACATGCATGATACCTTTTACCGGTTTTATTCTTGAGCTCGATTTCATCCATAGGCTGTGCCATGATTTAAAAAAAAAATTTCCTGGATTGTGACAGGAGAGGGAGGAAGGGGAAAGGGAGATTTGGGCTGATTTTAAAAGATTCTTTTCGAATGTGTTACTCATATTTCTTGCTCTTCCTTTGCAGGCCTTGTCCTTGAGCCTGATTTCATCCATGGAATGTGATAATGAAGTGGAAGTTGCCATCCCCCCTTGCCTCTTTCCCACAGTGTCGACCACCATCAGCTCAGTGAGCAGGCTGATAGTCTGCCCCTGTTTGAAACTTTGCCCCGTTTTCCACTTCTCAGTCAGACTGTGGCAGCAGAGAGACAGAACGACCAAAGCAGGAGTGAGTCACCGCTTGGTTTCACTCAGGATGATGCCATTCTCATCGATTCTCAGGGCTATGATGATGAAATAGTGAGGGTAGAAGTGGATAGCGGTGCAACACAGGACGGTATGAACATGGTGAACTTGCCCGTTAAATCAGAGAAAACAGAAATGATTGCAGAGACTTTGCAGGCAGAGGAGTGTCAGATTGTCGCCAAATCCACCATGCAAGAAGATGAAGAGTTAGCCAGGAGATTGCAGGCAGAAGAGAACATGAAAGACTTGAAGGGCGTGAAGAGAGAGGAGGGGGTAAAGGTGTTGAGGTGTGAAGGTGTTGAGTGTGGCCAGTGCGAAGGCTGTGAGAGGAAACAGGAAGATGTGAACAGAAATACCGTGCACAAAGACAGAACAAACCTGAACAGTACTTTGGCTGGGGTTGTGGCAGATGATGTGAATGTACTCACCTCAGCTGTTGGCTCACAGAACAGAAAACGGTCACTTTGTGTTTTGGCTACTCTTCAGTCTCCATCCAGAAAATGTCCAGCACCATTGTCAAGTGACAGTTTTTTGCAATCCTTGTCAGAATCCATGAAGAAATGCAAAACTCAGCTTGAGTCGGATGAAGAACTTGCTAGGAGACTTCAGAGAGAGCTAGATAACAGTGGTTCTGACAAGGCTGAAAGTGCATCACAAGACAATCATCAGCAAGCTGGTGACATATTGGACACTGGTGCTTCTTTAGGATTCAACTTATCCCAAGAGGATCTGTTGCCCAAAATGAAGGAAGAGGACCAAATCATGGCTGACAGATTACAAGAAGAAGAAATGCTGGGTCTTTCTATGGACAGCTCAGGGTTGACACAATCCGACGACGTGTCTCATGATGGAATCAGCGAACATGGCCATTATGATTCCTTCATGAGTGATGAAGCTCTGGCTAGAAAACTGCAGGAGGAGGAAGGACTTCAAACCAAGACTCCACATCATCATACACACACCTCCACCCCGGTCTCAAAAAAGAATACAGAAGTTCGTGAACATAGAAATGAGAAATCTGACAAAGGCTTGCAGAAGTGGCCCAAACTAGAGACATCGTACGTCGAAAGTGATGAAGAACTGGCACGGAGACTTCAGCAACAGGAGGAGGAGGAGATTAAGAAGTCCCAGACGTTGGCCCTCTCACCCGTACTGACCCACACACCACCTGTGAAGGACAGACCAGCAGGCTTGGTGGATGTGTCTTTAGAAGGAGATGAGCATAGGGCCCGCAAGATTCAAGAAGAACAGGAGATGGGGGTGTCTGGACACACAGAGCAGGGCACAGTGCTTGGTACACAGAGTCAGGCAGCCGAGACTTTGGATGTAAGTGGAGTAGATGAAAAGTATTAATGTGTTTATGTGTTTATTTTGTTTTCTTTTGTCTTCCATGGTTTATCGTTTTGTTATTGGCTGATTTCTGTGATCATAGCGTTTCTTAATCATAATGAAAAGTTGTGTGTTTTTGTTCCATTCATGGAGAGTGCTATTCATGGAGAAACCAAACCTTGCAACCCCTGTCTTGTTTACTTTTCTCCCTCTGAATGTCATTTTGATATATTTCCTGAATGGATGCATTTATCAATATAATTAATATATGAAGAGATAACCAAATTGTCTGACTACAGAAGCAGGATGGCCACAAAACAGCCTGTGGGACGAGTTCTGATCTTGATACACTGGCAGAAAAGAAACCAAACAACTTGAAAACGGTAAGATTTTTATCTCAGCATCACCCTTTTTAATGTTCAGATTTTAGATTTTTATCTCTTCATCACCCTTTTCAATGTTCAGTTTTTAGATTTTTATCTTCATCGCCCTTTTTACTGTTCAGATTTTACCTCTTCATCATCCTTTTTAATGTTAAGTTTTTAGACGTGTTTGAGCACTGATGCGCAGTATTTCAGTGCAACTCATGGAGCAAATACTCATCAGAACAAAGCAGGGGACAGTAAAACGATTCACCATAAATTGTAACACAGAGCAAAATGAAAACTGGCTAAGCACTGGCTTATCTATATCAGGCTTTTCTTTTCTTTTTAGTTAGTCTGTTAGTATGTATATTGTCAATAGGTAAAGGACTGTTAGATTTTAAGGATGACCCATCTTGTTTTTATCAGGAGCCTGAGCCATGTAACAACATGACAGGGACTATGGGTCATGGGGTCGACATCAAAAGTAATGCATGTCCAGATGACCAGGTCAACAAATGGAGCACTGCTTCAGAGCAACCACCTTCATCCAGTAGGGAAGGTACGGTGTGACAACCAAAACACTTTGAGAGAGAGAGTCTGTCTCTGTGTTTGTGTGTGTGTCTGTGTGTGTGTACGTACATGTATACAACACACACTGTGATGGGTATAATAAATTGAATAATGTGATTGATTGTTTTGTATCCTTCTGCTGTACTCACAATTGTCTTTTAGTTTTCTAGTAAGCCTGTATATGGAGACTATTTTGTGTGGAAGTCTGCACAATTCGTTTGCAGATAACTTCCACGCTTTTCAGTCTGATAATCTTTAAAAAAAAAAACTTTTCACTCTTCTTATAGGTTTTTTTTTTTCACTCGGCTTATTCATGAGAAAAGAACTTCCACAGTGTGGAACAAAGTCCATAACTTCATTCTCTTAGAATTTGAATTCTTACACTTGGTTTGAATTTACATCGTTATGTTTCTGCTTGATTTACGATTAAAAAAAAAAAGTTTCAGTATACACAGATTTCATTGCAGGCGAGTACAAAATCAGCAGTTTTGCCACATGGACCCTTATGTGCCTACCATTATTTTCGTCAGACTGAAAGGTCTTGGGGAAAAACTAGTAATTTGTGTTGGGTACATCATGTAGAAAACTAGAAGGGGACTTGCAAGATTATTGACCTATGCCAAGGTAGAAAAGTCCTTGGCTCAAGTAATCTGTGTTGTAATCCAAATCTGCATCAGGTCTTACAGGTTTGCAGTTATCAATATATCTCAGTACTTTTTTTTTTTTTTAAGTGAGAACCATTCCTAATTTGAATTTAATAAGAAATTTATAAAAATGTTACACAAAAAAGCCATGCCTTGCAGTGTTTTAAAAGAAAGTGAAAAAAAAATCCTGGATATGGCATGTAATTTGGATCTGCACCAAAATGTAATGATTTCATTCATGGGTCATTTTACATCCCAGGTTTCAATAGAATTGGTTCTTTTGTCACCTTGGTAAAGGACAGACAAACTAATAGATTCAAGTGATGTGAAAACATGGCTTGTTTGGCAGAAGTAGAAATACTGTACTGTTCTGTTATCATGTGATTTGATGTATTAGATATAACTGAAATAGTGCACCAAATTCGTTTCAGAAACTTACTCATGAAAGTGACTGAAGATTGGCAGTTCTAGAATGTGAAATGTGTCTCTGTGAATGTTTTACATATGAAGATGTGATTGACTGTGTTTTTCTTAATTGCACTGTTGTTTAGACTTTGTAACATTAAGTTTGGTTTTGTGCGTTATTTACTGTTGTCTCATGTGATACAGTAATCTGTTGTGGGTCATATGTCATCTTTCTTTGGGACAGAAGTACTATGACAGTGGTATATCAGTGAAAATAATCACTGCGGCACAACATGTGTCTCTTATTTACTGTTTGTCGTCATGTGCTTACTAGTATCAGTATATTGGCTGTAGAATTTGTTATTATAGAGAACAAGATTGTTGTTTTCATTGACATCAAAGCTACTGCTTGATGTCTTTGATCTGATGCCTTTGTAAGATGCGTGTACATCATTTACGGCCATGCGCTTAAATGTCATGACAGTGTGTAATTGCTGGCAAGTTCATGACAGGTCATGGATGCTATAAGCGCAGTTTTATATTTCAGAAAACACAGATCTGCACCCTGCAGAGTCTACCCCAGCCACCATCATCAGCAACGTCAAGTGCGGCAGTTGCGGACAGAAAGGACATAACCGCCGCTTTGATCGCTGCCCCAACTACTACACAGAGAAGGAGAAGAAGCGAAGAGATGTTAGTGTTCTGGTGCACGCACAGTGTGGCACTTTACCTTTGATTAGATTTGAATGTGTGTGTCTGTTGTACACTTGTGTCAGATTTCATTCTGTGTGTATGCAGTAGCTTTTAGCTATCTCTTCATTTTGATTGCTTATGATTAATTGATTCAGAGCTATTGCATACAATTGGCCTCTTAAGCTTTTTTGCTTCCCATAGTAGCTTAGATTGATAGCCCATGATCATAGTATCTGTAGAAAGTGAAAAGGATATTCCTTTCATGGAAGTTCTTAGAAAAAACAAAGTGAAAGGCAGTGAACCTGATGACAAGGATTTTTCATCTGCCTCTGACAGACATTTAAACCAGACAGGCATTATGCTTTTTTCATTCATTGAATATTTCTTATAAGTTCAGGCATGATGTGCTGAAATTTCACACGGCTAGGGAATCCTTGTGATGATGCTCTTTGATCGAGGTAGCCAGGGAATCCCAGTGATGATGTACTGAATGTTTCAGGCAGCTATGCTATAGAGAGCCCATTGATGATGCTGTGAGTGGGTTAAACTGTCTAACGGAGAATCCAGTGATGAAGTGCTGAATGTTGCCGACAGTTTGATGTGCTGAATGTAGCTAGCTGCTGTATAAAAGTACCTTGTGATGATGTGTTGAATGTTTCAGACTGCTTTGTCATCGAGGACTTAGTTCTGATGCCACTGAATGTTTCAGACAGCTGTCATAGAGAACCCAGTTATGAAGAGCTGAATTTGAGACAACTGTATAATAACAGAGAAAAGAAAAGTGTTAGAACAGGAATTGGTCCAAAAGTATGGCAGTAAACCAGAGATTAAAAAAAAGTTGTGTTTTAAGAACATTCTTCTTTATGTAGTTAGTGCAAGGTCAGGACTGTGATTCAATTGCTATATGCAGGCAGTGCAAGATGAATACCTCTCCCCAACCCCCTGCTCTTACAAAAACAATGAAAGATACCCCCCGTCCCCTCTTGTGCAAACATTTGAAAAATGTTTTTTATTTTTGACAGAAAATAGTATTGTTTTTGTGGAAAAGTACACCAATATCATTTTTAAGGTCTCTATTCGGGTCTGAATAGAGATGGTAATGTTGCTTATAGCCCAGCCGACCGCAAAGGGCCATATCAGGGCTGTCACATCTTTGAAGTTTGCTCACAAGTCATTTAAAAGAAAAAAAAAATATTCACACAACTCTTTAAAACATACCTTCCAAACACACACTGGGAGTTTTGTTAAAAATCTTTCTTCCGTAAAATCTTAGATCACATGAAAAATGTTAATCTCCCTCAGAAACTCAAGATCACATCAGGTGGGACATCTCTGAACAAGGTTTTCATGGAGTCTGCTGTAAAGTGTTTATATCTCACATCATGCAAGTCCCAAGACTCTAAAAGGATATTTTTCACTGTGAGTGGTGCATGACATGGAATGCACCGCGGATCTTCTTCACCTTTCAAAAGGTAAGAATGGGTGTAAAACGAGTGGTGTGTATGCAAACAGCACAAAACTGTTTCTTCTTCACAGCTGCCTCTGGAACATGGTAGAAGCTCTTTCAGGTTTGGATGGATTTTAAATGTTTGTTGTCCGTCTGCAAGTCCCATTCCTGATGCCAGCAGAGAAGCCAGTGATGTAACTGAATGTTTCAGTCAGCTATATTATACAGAATCATTTCAGACAGCTATACAATAGAGAACCCAGTCAAGCAATAGGACAGAGAACCCAGTGATGATGTGCTGAGTGTTTCAGGTAGTTATATTACAGAGAACTTGGTGTTTCAGGCAGCAAAATGATAGAGAACATACTAATAATGTACTGAGTGTTACAGGCGGCTACATAACCGAGCACCCAGTTGACAGTGTATTGAATGTTTCAGGCAGCGTGTGAACGGCAGTGATGATGTGCTGAATGTTTCAGGCAATGGAAGAAGCCCATAGGAGGAGAGTTGAAGAAAGGGCTAGAGAGGCTGAAGAACGGCAGAGAGAGGAACAGAGAGCTCTAGCAAGACTGGTGTGTGGGTCTGCTTATCTTCTCAAAACACAATGATTTTTAAAGACATTTTTGTCATGTCGACATGGTAGACAGTTTTTTTTTTGTTTTGTTTTGTTTTTCTCTCACAATCTATGGCTAATAATAATTCTGATAGTATGCATCGGTTACAGAAATCGTCTAGTTAGGAGCAAGTCAGCTCATCTTGGAAAGGTTTATGTGGATTTCCAAGATTTTATTCAACTCTGCTTCCCTTGACTTACTTGTAATTTTCGAATCTGTAAAGCTGTAAGTTTTGATATGGGGTTACTGAATACTCGGTTCAATTCATTAAATAATTTTGTAATCATTTATAAAAATCCTTAATGACTTGCATGTGTTTCTGGTTTCCTGCTTTTCCCATGATCCTTGAACTGTGGATACATTAGCTGTCAGGGAAAGAAAGCTGAAAGGGGTCAAAACATGCAACCCTTTGAAAAAATGCCAGTGACCAAGTGGGCTAGTGAATCTTCACAATTCATTATGTGTTTTTGAAACTTTTGTTTACACCACTTTCTTCAGTTTCCTTTTTCCTTTTCTGCTCTTTGTTTGCCTCTTTAGGGTCTGCTGGATTGTGATTTGTTTTTGTTTTTTTTTTGGGGGGGGGGGTGTCGATAATACCTTAGATTTACAAAATGGTATTCAACATTAGATAACAAGAGTGAACTGCAACAATTCTCACACACTACAGTCTGGAAATGGCTACTAGGCGGTATTCTCACTTCAGAGTAAACACACACTCAACCAGCTGAGATCTACTGAGGAAATTTAAGTTGTCTCTAGACAAATGGTTCTGTTCACAATACACCATTCAGTGGCTCCTATGTGCCATCAGTGATGGATTCAATGTTTACACTTCAACATCCTCTTTTTTTGTTGCACTTTTCTCCCTCCTTACCCCCTTACTTCTTTGTGAAAACCTTACCAGATCCACTTCATAACGACTGAGGACCTTCAATTCTTTATTCGATATTTGTTTGTCTTGCTGTTTATTTCTTTTTGTCCTGCCTGAAAAAGATCAATACGAAGAGGCTTGTTACTTTTGTGTTGGGTTTGTTTGGTGGTCCAGTATCTCAACATTTCATCGATACTGGTTTATGGTAGCTTATAACAAATCTGTAACTCCGAACGAGTGCTACTTTTTAGTATATTGTTGAGCAAAGATGTTTCAAGTTGCTCGTTGTATTGTGAACATGTAAGTCATCCGACTGTAAACAACTATGTTTGCCGACATGCAGGCTGTGACGCGTGATGTGCTGCAACACAACAAGGAGCAGATGATGCAGCAAATCGCAGCAGCTGCCCAGGAATGTGCAAGCCAGTTTCAGTCACAGCTGAACGACATTGATCGCTTGATTACCAGCAAGGAGCGCAAGCTGAAAACTGGACAGGCCAAGCAAAGGAGACAGTAAGGAGAGGAATCAGGCAGGGCAATTTTCTTCTGAAAACTGGACAGGCCAAGCAAAGGAGACAGTAAGGAGAGGAATCAGGCAGGGCAATTTTCATGCACATTTTAAATGTGCATGAAGAGAAATCACCAATGGAAAGATAAATCTTTCTAGCAGATGTGGTAAACATGAGGCAATTCAAACATTTTACAAATCAAGAAGATAGCAATCAACGCTCCATAACGCCAGGGAGAGTATTCAAGTTGCCAAGCTGTATGGAAAATTTTTTAATCCTTTCACAGAATATCGGCACAAGAATATCCTAAATTGATTCTTATCATGGTTTGCCCTCAAACTGCTTTTGCATGTATTATTTATGTGTTGTAGCACACCTATAAACCCAATCATAAAATTCAATGCAAAATGTGGCATGTTATTAATATTCTAAATCCTTTTTTTTTTTTTTTTGCTGCATACTGTTTGATCTATGAGAGGTCCAAAGTGTTGGTGAATATTATGTCTAGCCTCTATTGCACATTCATTCATGCTTCTGTTGCACTTTCATAATGTAATATTCACTTTCCAGTCAGATCAGGTGTTTTATTTGAAAATGTCTAGAAAAAAAAATTATGAAATTCAAATATACAGTCTAGTCAGCAACATTTTTCATCATTTGTTTTCAAGTTTGCCTTAATTCCAAATTCAGAGAAATGATTATGATGTTTGTGTTAATTTATAATTCATAGAAGTATGATTTCGATTTTTTTTCCCCATGAATAAATGAAAATTCACTTTCATGAAACTCTACCTGTACTAAACCCTTCAGGCTTTAGGCATGAGATGTTTCAAACATGAGCTGGGAGGTCTGGACAAGTGTAAGTACCTGTCAGCTCAGAGTTTTAGTTATAGAATTATGAAGGTGGAAAAAGTATGAATATGGACAAAGCGCTTTCAGACTGAAACAAAATACCCCTGCCTCTTCCTGTGGTATTCTGTAGTTATATGTCATCATTACTTTCATCCTTTAAGGCGTCAGGTTGCCATAATGGACTCTTAGACTGCTAGTCCTCAGTCATGTGCCACAGGATCGTGTTGCAGGCATATCGTCCGTCTAGGTCTGTCTTAGGAGGCCCACCCTCCACTGTGTGCCAAAGAACAATCTTAGACCTGTAGTCATGGTAGGTTGTACATCTTTACCAGGCAGACAAACTGTATCTGGTGACTGGCAGAAGAGATTGCTTGATTGCCAGCAAATACGTTGATGAGCTGCTTGGCATAATGAGTTGCTTATGTATGAGGTATGTGATTCGAACATGCAAACATTCACAAATCAGTGCATGCAAGCACATGTCCGACTTCAGATTTTATGATCACCAGTGACCAACATGCTCAGTACATGAAACAAGTGCATATAAGAAAATAATGTATATACTAACAAGGGGAGGGACAACAGGGCACATTTCTTCTTTTTCCAAATATAAAGTGGTATTTCCACTTTAACCATGACTGAATGTTGTAATTGCAGATCTTTTCTCAGTGTTTCTAGTAGACTAGGGAAATGAGTTTTGCTTTGAGTACCATGAATCAAAGAATAGGAAAAGGTACACATTTCAAAGAAAAAGTAGATGATTACGAAACGAATGTCAAACTTTACGCTTGTTCATTATGCTTGTTCATTATGCAAAAATGTATGTGTTCATTATGCAGAAGTAATGTGTGTGTTCATTATGCAAAAGTATATGTGTGTACATTTTAATTACAAGGGAAAATGTGTGTGTAAAGGTAATACTTTCCTCCACAATATCACAAATATCTGAAAAACCTGCATTTTGTCTATGTAAGAGGCTGTCCACACCTGTGCACGAGCCAAAGTAACATTTACTTGGATCTGCATCATGTTATGAACTTTTACATCAAGCAGTGAACATAGTTCATGGACATGTGAACAAAAGTTGTAAATGGATAAATTACAAAATTCATGAGCATACACCAAATAAATCACCTTCCTCTCTCTCAACATAGTGATCCACTAAATAAAGAGATGGATAAAGGACAAACTTGGTTATGAAAATCGATGAGACATTAGTTTGGAGCACAAAAAAAAACCTGTGAAGATGAGGCAAATACAAAAAATGAAAACTTATGGGGCAATAAAAGACAAGACAGGCAAGACACACACTGGTTTCCAAGGTTGTTGCTGACTTTTCAAATCAAGTTTTATATTTGCAGCCCCACTAACTACATAGGTCCTTTTCAGGGCTGTCACCACATTAGGAAAAAGGTTCCATCCCCCCAAAAAAACAAGAAGCAACAATACTAACTTCCATCAATATCATGATCGCTAAGTCCATGGCATTCTTTAAAGTGGATGAACTTGCCCAGGCTAAGGGTGCCAGCCATTCCTCCCACTGTTTTGCCCCCAGTTTGAAGCACTGAAATGCAAGAATAGTTCCATGGAAAAGCCACATGGCCAGATCAAATGCTGCAGAATGGACACTGTCCTCCCTGGACATGTGTATAGTCTCATCTCCTCTACTTGCCAGATCACAACCAAAAAAAAAACTGACATCCTATCAATTGTGACCACAGGGGAAAAAAATACATACTTTTGAACAGTGACAGAAGAATGGACTACCAAAGCAGTAAAACAGTAAATGAAAAAGAGAAAATGCGATTCAAGATGGAAAAAAAAAAAGGGCAGGGGGATTGGTTTACAAAAATGATTATTATAACAACAGTTCCAAAAAATTAGAATACAATTTGAACTGAAAACCTGCGGCAACCCATGGGACCATCAAAACCTAAGACATATTACGGAGTTGAAGAAAGAACGTGACTGTGTCTTAACTAAATCAAATGACATTTAACTGTATATCCGCTGGATATTTCAACTCCAAAGTAGTGAGGAGCTATATAACATCATTTCTGTTTACTCCTATGAAGATCTTCATTTATGAAATGAGTCTGAGATGAAAATTCATTTCCTCCATGAAACCAGCTTGATAGCTGTTTTGCAGATGAACTCTAGAAATACGCATCAGTGCTGGTTTCGAGTATTGCTGATTGCCGATTTGTATTCATTGGAGAGGTATGGGGAGGGAGGGAGGGGACTGCAATAGAAATATTAACCAACTTGGTAGAGCCAGTCTGTACAGAGCATGGGGAACCAGCAGATTTCATGTGTGAAGAATCCAGCCACAAATGCTGTCAACCAACCTTATGTTTTCAGTCTCATGATGACACATTTCCAATGATATATTTCCTTGCACACACAAACATATAAAAAGATAACAAAATTCAGAAATGCACTGCAAAAGAAGTGATCCTGTCATGCATGTCTCCAGGTTCCTGAAACTGAATTTAAAAAAAACAAACAAGCAATGGCGAAAAAATGCTTTAATTGAGTGATAAAGAGTAACAAACATTAATAGCAGATAGTAAGTACACATGTGATCAAAGAGTATAGGACAAATTTACTTACAGTTGCTCAATTACAGCTCAGCTGTAAATTTAAACTTTCATTTATTGCTTTCACTTGCAAGCAGCTTCAGTTACTCACATAATATACAATGTGAAAGACTAGACCAATCTGGGAAAGACTAGCTGTTATGTACATATACTCTTGATGAGCAAAGACCTCATTTCTAACATGAATTTGCAAACAAGTAGGTCAGTGTGTTTGTCTTGAGGTGTTCCAACTGATTCACCTTATAAAACCAGAACTAGCAACAAGAAAATGCTGTGAAAAGTGTCAACCAGCTGTGAGAAAGCTCACAGCACTTACAGAATTGTATAGCTTGATACATGCGTATAATGGGGGGAAAGATGAAAAAGACCCAATGTCTGACTCAACTTTTATCTATGATCACCCGACTCTTCGACAAAATCTCAGTAACTCATTCCCCCCCCCCCCCCCCCCCCCCCCATTCAGGTGCCAGTACACAGCATTCTGAACCTGAACCTTTGGAACGCTCACATGACAAAACTGTTTTTTTTTTTTAGCTCATACATATCCTTTAAACTAAAAATAGAGGGAAGGAACTTTCCTTTACTTCCTTCACATGTCTCTTCTGCTGTCTCATTCTTGCCATTGGAGTGTGTGTGTGTTTTATGCAGCTGACAAAGCCAGAAACTCAGCACAGGTGTCTCAAAAACTCAACAGTGACTTGTAAACTATACAAGTAAAAGTTATCAAATTTGACACAATTAAAAAAAGAAACATTCGTCTGTAGTATGGTTAAAAGTCTTTGAACCTAAAATTTGTCTGTCAGAAATTGTTGTTAATTTTTTGTTGTTATCGTACCCTGGCTAAAAGACTCCAGGGATCATCCGAACAGCCAAAGCACTTGAACACTATGGTACAAATGCATCAGCTACGGATGAGAACATTACGTGTGTGACCGTTTTTGGTTACCTCGCCACATGGGCAGCCACACTCCGACTTCGAGGGAGTCTGTCAGAAATAATCTGAAATAGAATTATATGAAATAACGTTTGAGTTTATCAAAGCAATAGCATCACAATACAATTATTTTTCAATAATCGTGTTAAATTGTTTGCCTTTCGATCAAATAATTTTTAAATCATAAGTACCCCTTCAGTTCAGCCCAAACTGGCAAGGCACAAGAGGCTACCCAGGCTTCAACTCGGAAGGGTTCAAAGGGTTAATTACTACTGGATTGTTAACAATGAATAAGTCATAATGCAAATTCCAAAGTGAGACAAGAGTATTGTATACATCTTGTCCGATGATGATTTGCGCTTCCCATTTATTTGCACTCGGGCCAAACACACCCCTGTAAATATATCTCAGACTTCAACAGTCGTACTCTTTTCCACTTCAAGTACAATGGAGTATACCTCATATTGAGGTACGTTGTTGTGTACTTTAGTATAAGCTCCAAGCAATGGTAACCAAAGGAATAATGTGTGTGGAGGTGGTATGTTTATGTTACTGAAAAATAAGTGTTATCCTAGCTAAAACTTGCCATACTAAAAGCTTTGAAAAGGAACATCAACAGACTGAACAAGCAGCATGGAAAATCTAGGCCATTATTATGTCAAACTGACACTTTTTGATGTTGCTCCAAAATATTAAAATAAATAATCATTGTCAGAATTTCTTGGTATTATATGTATTTCACAAAACAACCCTTGAAAGATTTATTTGTTTGCATGTGTACCAAGAAAAAGCAACTACCCCATTCTACCCACTCTTGCTCAAAATGATCCAGAGGTTTAGCTTGTTACATGATTTTATCGTCAATTATAAAGTTGACGAGAGACTTGAACATTTTCCTCGCTGTCAGTCTTGTTTTGCTCTATTGTTTAGAAAACAGTCATTTTTGTCAGTTTTTGACAGTAGTAGCTGGTTCAGATCTTAGATCATGAAAGATTTAATGACGGCTGACTGGAGATGTCTGTCTTTTCAGAGAATGAAGTGCATGTGTCTTTGAACCTGCATTGGAACCAAAAGACAACAACATATACTTAATGTGGCATTATGTACTGATTAAAATTGCCACTACACAATGCAATGGATTTAAAATACTATACCATGATGCATATGCAATTGGAAATAAATGTGGTGATTATTTCAATTTGACTCGATAACTAATTTAGCTGCTGCTGTCAGCAAACTAAAACCAGTCCCTTGGACCAGCAACTAAAAGGACACATACACTGGAGTTCAATTTCAGCAAATGGTATTCTACTGGCAATTCACTGTCAACACAATCACTGGCTTTTCTGCTTGTGTCTGTTGTTGTTTTTTTTTTTTCTCTCGCTCTGTCCTAACCTCTCTTTTCCTCTATCTTCCTCCATTTTTGTAATCCACACTCTCTTTTTATCTCTTGTCCTTGTTGCTCTGTTTGTCAATGTTTCTGTCACTGTCTGTCTGTGTCCTGCTCTTTGTCTCAACCTTCGTTCCATTTCTGTACCTCCCCCTCTGTCTCGATCTCCATTCCATTTCTGCTTCCCCCCTCAACTTATGAAGTTGAACTCAAAAAGAACAGTTTTATTAGCTTAGACCACGTGACTACACACAGCCTTTTCAGGGCTTTGACAACCTGTATCAAAAAATAAAAAAGATGAAAAAGTCACATTCTGAACATGTCAGATGATCCTAGAAAAAAAAAAAAGACAAAAGCAAATCATGACAGTAGCTGCTAGCTGACATCTTGATGGCAGATGAAAGTAGGTAATATCGAGATCACAAGGCATTCGTCTTGATTTCTCAATCCTAGATTTTAAAAAAATCAAAGAATTATTGAAAACATTTCGATGCCACAAAAAAAACACATAAGGTAAAAGACACACAGGTAAACAGACCCTGCGGAAATGGGCAGCTAGTGTCCTCTCTGGATAGTGTGTACAACTGTCATTACTTAGTTACTGGATTACAACAAAAAGAGCTAGCATGTCATGACTTGTGATAAGAAGAAAAGGGTTAAAACAAAAAAAGTTTCCACAACACGAGAATGGTCAACAAAAGCAGAAAAACAGCAGATGACAGTAAAGGGACAAACGGCTGAAAATGATTGTACCCACCATGATCATTTTGACTATTATACACACATAAAATACAAAAAATGAAAGTGGCCGAACACGTTTAGTTTTGCTTTAAGCACACGTCGACCAGTATTTGCCATCATGAAATGATGGGAAGTTGTTAATAAGACAGCAAATTATACTTGCCATGTGTATGCCAAGAGGAAAAAAATGTTAGTGTTTGACTGGAAGTTGGATGAGGGAGGTGGGAGAGGATATGTTTGTCAAAAATGACCCACAGAATAATCATAAATGGGCAAATAACAATGTTAAGACTAATGAGACAAGAATGAGTACCAGGGATCCAATGTAAACTCTCAATAACAAAACTCTTGAAATCCCCAAGAAATAATTCTAGAATATATGGAGGGGAAGTTCTCTTTAAAGGGAGAGTGTCTAAACAGATGGTCTGTATCAGGTGGTATTACAATACTGCTAATGATGATGCCACAGAATGATGATGATGATGAAACACGGTGAAATAACACTGACAGAATGCTGACCCAAAATACATTGTGGATGGACGGCAAGGACTCATTATGGACTTTCTTTTTCTCCAGAAACTGACACTTGCTGGCAATCTTACAAACGTATGTCAAGGCACTCTGCATGTAACAAACTGGAATGATAAGTTGCTTTTTTTAACTTTAGCGGCTTTCCTCCTAAAATGATGTGTAGATGGATATCAGATAAATGAAACTGAAAAAAGAGTGAACTTATGGTAACAACAAAATACCACCAAAACACTGGAGTTTAATGCTCTGGATCAACAGTGACTGGAACAATACCAAACTTCGAATTGTATAGGCTGGAAATGAAAGCGGAATAATATGAAGGTCTTATGACCTGCTCTGGTATGGAAGTGACATATAGCATGATAATGATACACTTTGGAAGGCTAATGGAGACAAAACTGAATAACATACCAGCCTGGAATAACAAACTGCAGTGGAATGACAATGGAGGCATAGCTGAATAACGCACCAGCTGCAGTGAGTGACAATGGAGATGTGGAATAACACACTGCAGTGGATTAACAATGCTACCAATGATAATTTTGGTATGATGATGAAATATCAGATGATAAAAGTAAAGGATTTTTATTTTCTAGAGTCCAAACATAGCATAAACTTCTACAGATAAAACATCAACAGAAAAACATCATGAATTCTGACAAGCATGTGGAAGATAATTTAGATTATAACATCGTGAAAAGAAACACACCATTTGCCTTTCTTGACAAATGAACCGGGATGAAGAAGAAAAAAAAAGCTGTGTACTGCACCAGCAGTGGCACTGACACTAAACAATTAACACAGATAATTTCAGTGATGAATATCTGATTCAACAGTTCGTAACTTCTTCACTTTAAAATACATGACCACACATTACACACATGTACCCATATTTTACCAAATGCGCAGAAACTGGAAAAGAAAAGAAAGATCCTCAATTCTGGTAAAAGCAATTTGCATCAAGTAGATCCCCACAATGTAGGAGTGTGTATGCACCATATCAAACATTACACTTCATCTTAGTAAGGATAAAGCCTTCTGAACGTCACTGGCAATTGCTGAGACAACTCCAACAAAGGTTAAAAATAGAACTTAGCCACATCAAACATGTAACAAGGAATCTTGTCTTACTAAACTGCTGGACAGGAAAACGCTTTTGATGTACAAAAATGCCCAAATTTATTTTCAAACTTAAGGCTGTGATAGACGTGTAATCTTGGCAAAATATTGACAACTGTGGGGTTTGTTTTTTTTTTAGTGACTGATGACAACTACTCGGGAGATGAAAGAAACCTGAAAAGAAAACATCTTGGTAACTTACTGGAGAAAAAAGTTAAGAGGAAGTTTAACCCAAACCAACCAAAAATACATAATTATGTTCGGAGACCATTTTGTGATCTGATGAAATCCTTGAGAAGTACATACAAAAAACAAAACAAAACAAAAATACAGTGTTGGAATGCACCATTTAAGGCAAATCTTGTCTACATTGTAAATGTGTGCAGGGACAATCTTTTTCCGTCTGCTGTGGCTTTTTCTTTTTAAATTTGGTTTACTATAGTTTTCTTCAGATTTCCTTAATCACCAACATATTTTGACTTCCTCTGTAGAATAATGCTTTTTATGGTGTCCAGGCCTATAGATCCCTGCCGAGCCATTTTCTTTTTTTTTTTTTTTAATAAAAAGTCTATGTAATTAAATGCTCCCGATGACCCCAGAATTTGAAAATGTTCAGTTTCATGGATCAGTAAAGTATATGTATTAGTATTTCACATATCTGACAATGATATCTGGCAATACATTGCAGGATCTGTTATCAAGAGAAGCAAAAAGACCAATATACAAGGTTCTGTGTTTGTGTGATCTGGAACACTTGTAAATGTGTGTTGATGAGCACAGATACGTTTTGATTTTTTATTTGTAACTGATCTTTTGAAAATTGGGGTGCAGTCCCTAACAGGACATAGGCATGGGTTCAAGTCATTGTTCTAAAGAACGTATCAAATATGTAGTTGCTGCAATCAGAAGAGACTTGCTTGGTGGTGTCATGCTTGGGTCAGAATAAGCTCTACTGAGTACAACTGAAGTGACCGTGCAGAGTCTTTTCTGGTGGGCTTCCTTATGACAACCTGACACTGATAGCATGCTGTGGATTAGGCTGCAACAGTGAATGTGGTTGTTACTGTGAATGATGAAGCTGAAATGAATGGATTGGTTGTAATGTCACCGAGAGGCCATGGAAAATGAAAGATAAAAAAACAGTTAACAAGAACACGTGTTAAGTAGAGACTATGTGGACATCTCATTCTCATTCGTTACAGAAATATCAGTAATTACTGACATTCAAAAGAAAAAAAAAAAGAATATCATAGGGCAAAGATGTACAGTGCAAGTGTGAAAGACTCGTTTCCACTGCTTCTCTCCCTCACATATTCGCTCCCTTCTCCCCACTTGCATGTTCCATATTCTATTGGTGCCATTACATTTAAGCCAGTGATACTAGCTCTCTTCAAAATATTTTGTGGAATTAATTTTGAAAAAAAAAATCACCCAATCTTTCACTAAATGCTCATGCTGATTTTTTAGTTGAAATTTTCATCCGTTTGTAGAAGCCAGCTGCTCTATTTTGGAGATATGAACCATTCAGCCTTCCCAAGATGAAATAACTTGTTTCTTATGGTGTATACATCCACTGTACATGAAGATATACAAACCCTAGAGACCTTCCTGGGAGGAAACCATCTGCTTGCTGCCCTTACAGACTGAAACCCTGTACTAAAAGTTTGATGGAACTTTTTGATGACAAAATAACAGCTTTGTTTACTATGATGTTCATGCACAGTGTGAAAAATACTGATGATCATCCCCAGAATGAAACAAGTTATTTTGTGCCAAGTAATTCAAGTTTTTGGAGACCATATTACACAGTTGTGAGCTCTGTCCACTACTGCGTGATCTAGCACTGCAGACCGAGTCTGATGGATTATTCCCACAAAATCCCTCGTATTTACAAATCTGAACCGATCACTGGACAAAGTCACTATTGTTTGTTCTTGTGCTTGCAGCAAATCTGCCTTGGCTATGGAGGACTCAACGGCAGAAACTTGGCAGATTTTCAGGAACTTCATTTCAGACCCTTATCTCTTCCCTCACCACGGTCCTTGATCCAGTGCTAGACAAAACATACACATCACGACTGTAAAATGTTTCTTCTTCCTCGCTTTCTACTGCCCCATGTTAAAAGAAGACAGGGTCAATCTGTTTGACAAAAGAATCATCATCTCCAGATCTGCTCGTATTATCGAATTTTTGAAAGCGAGGTAGAACAGGGGGTTTCTTAGCATGACCGGCAGTTTCATCACTGTTTGTGCCTTTAGGACAATCTCTATTATTTTCCAGCGTAAAGCCAGAATCATAATTCTTAGAGTTATCTTTTGAATCAATCTTGGTGGGAGATGTTTGGGAATCACCCTTGTTTGAAATGGGCAACTCTGAAGAAGACTCATTTGGTTCTGATTTTGTGTCTTTATGTTTCCAAGGTGTGGGCTTAGTCAGTCGGACACGTTTTACAGGAGCACTCTTGTTGGAATCTTCCAATGGTTTATCTTCAACAGCAGTTGCTGTTTCTTTATGAAGCTGAACCGTGTCTCCACTGAATGCTGCTGGCTGGACTTGGATCATCTCCTCCTCAGAGGCAGACGGCTTCCCCTCCCCAGAGATTGGTCCAACTGTTCTCTGTGGAGAAGCCTGAGGACTGAAAGGGTTTGTATTGGCAAACACTGAAGACTGATCAGAGAACACTGGGGATGGATCAGAACTTTGGGAAGTCATGGAAGTATTCCCATTCATATTTCCACAGGGCTTTGGATCCAAAATTTCTGCTATGCTGGTATCTGAAGAGGAATTTTGAGCTTTAGTTCCAGATTTAAACTCTTTATTGTCTTCTTTGTCCACAGAGTTTGAAGAATCTGTGAAGTCTTCAGGCTCCTCTTCGATTGATTCAAAACGTCCACTGAAATGTCCATAATATGAATTAACACCAATAACATTTTCCAAAGCCAAAGCATCCTCAAAACCTCTGTCAGTTTCTTCATCGAACAATGGATAGGACTGAAACACACTGGACTCGTATTCCTCACCATGCTGCTGTCCATGATTGGATGAAGTCTGCAGGAAATCAGAATTTTCTATGAATTTATCACTGAAAGAATCGTGGGCAAAGGGGTTTCCAATGTCAGCCCTGTTTGCAGAATCACTGAAGATAGTTCGAATTTCAGAATTGCTCCCAAATGAGCTTCCAAAATCTTCAGAACTCCCAAAAGGATCATACTCTTCAGCATCAAAAGAAGGTCGGAAGGGATTCCTAGATTTCCTCACCGGAGACATTGCGACACTGTCATCAAAATCAGCATCCATCCAAGGGGGTCTGCGGTCAATATTGTAAGGTTCAAGAATGACAGATGGCTCACTGTTTACACTGTCTGTCTCTGTAGGGTCTGCAACTGCTGCAGCACCTGGAGCCACTATATCACCGTTAGCTTGTGTGACTGACGGATGCTTCCTATCATCTTCAAGTTCATAAGGTCCAAACTGTTCATCTGAAAAAGGTATTTTCTGAGTGTCGCTGAAGAAGTCTTTGTCATGTATTGGACTGTCATTGGAGTCACCAAGCATATTATGATCGTCAGACCGACTGATGGCTGGCCAGTATTCTTGGTTCCTACTTATTTCTGATCCTGCTGAGTTCTCTCTGTCACCTCTTTCTTTGTCAAATCTGCCAGGAAAGGATTTGTTTGTGAGCCAGACACACTTTCATGATCATGTTGTGAAAAGGGATGGAAAGGGTTGGAGTGAGGGCTCCAATCGAATTCACTTGCAGTCCAGATGTGGTTATCTGAAGAAGAGACGGAGATATGTGTCATGGTGCTGTCAGGCAGGTCATGGCCTGTCAGGATTTCCGTCCCATCGTCCAGTAAGATCCCCAGCACAGAAGCTTGCCCCTGTGGCATAAAGTTCTCCGTTTTCCGTTCACCTGTGTCACTGGATGGTGGAGATTCATGTTGATAAGGTGTGTTACCAACAGTATCTGTGTAAGTCGAGTCCGTTGTAACATTCTCAATGCTGACAAAAACGTCATCTGTGTCAGCAACTTTCGAAACTATGTTACTATGTTCAGCTTCACAACTGTCTTTGTCTGAACTAGTGAGCACAGCATAGGAGGACCGATCATCATCACTTTTGTTATTGGCATCTCTATCAGCTTCTTCACCTGCATTTCCATCAGAGGTAGGAATTACCTTTGAATCCTCCCTATTCAGAGGCTCGAAAGTAGGGTAGAAAGTCATCTGTGCCATGTCAGTTTCTGTACTGTCCAAATGGGCAGGATTTGGCGCAGGGCCTTCATGTTTTGTCTCTGGATCTGTGTGCAGGCTTCTCTGATGGTGTAAGACAGGTCTGGAGGATTGCTTCAGCACTGCCGCTGATCTCCTGGGTTTTCTGCTTCTGGGTAGTGATCCTGCTTTGCCTTCAGTTTTGGATCCTGGTATTGACCCCGTTCCTAAAGCGAGGTCAGCTGCATCTCTGTCTGACTCTGGTTCTACCGAGTCAGGACTGTTTACTGACTGTTGCGTCTGAACGTCCATGGCATTACTGAGTCGAGTGTTTTCTTGCGGGTCCTCTTTAAAAGTGCTCATGAGGGGTGTAACCCTCTGTGAACGTATGCTGTGTTCCCTGTCCAAGATTCCTTCAATGTCTTTATCATCGTATTGAAAACTTCCACCATCACTCTCACTCTCTAGCCTGTGCAGGCTGTCACTGTGGAGGAAGTCATGATGGAAATTGCCAGACATGTAGTAATGGAAGTCAGGGTCCTTAGACTTCTTCTCTTCAACCTTGGATTGAGTCTTAACTGTCTCGGCCACTAGCGTCACATCAGGCAGCTGCTGAACCTGGTTTTCAGTTCCCTGTTCATCTACCACCTCATCTGATTCAAAAGCTTCATTGATGAAAATGGCAGGCAAATGCTTCTTCATCATCTGTTCTTTCCACACCTGCCTAGCACTTCCTGAACGGCCAATGTGGGTGCTGCCACGGGACGGTGTTCCTAGTGATGATCTGCTGGGGCTGACAGTGGCAGAACTATTGGAACAACTGTTGTCACAGCCCTCCAATGACAAGGGACTTTTTCTCTGATCCAGCGGAGAACCACCGTTTGCCTGGCCCCTTGAGGATAGACCGCTGCCACCTTCGGATGGAACACTGATGTTTCTGGAGGCTTCAGATGACACATGGCTGTTGTCATGCTGCTCTGACAACACATGCTGGCCTGGAGACCGATCAGGTGGCGTGTTGTAGATGTAGGTGACTTGGTGAGAAGCCAAGTTGGTGACGATGGTCATTCCATCGTCAATGTCTGTGGTCATGACTTCTGCCTTGGTTTGTTGGCCATTGGTGTTCAGCGGTGAGTCCTCTGCCACACGTTCTGTGACCATCTGCTGGGCCCACGTGTCCTGGACCTCAGGGCTGCTCAGTGATGTTGTTCGAACAGGAATTGCCTTTCCGTTTGGCTGGAAATAAAATACACACACTTTGTAAGTAAAGCTCTTTGCTAGCAATATCTGTTTACTGCATCCCCAAGGTTACCACTTTCTCCCACTTTAACCCCTCTCACCCTTCCAGGACAACATACAACTGCAGTGTGTATAGAATAACAGTTCCCATTCAAAATATGACGACACCACCATCATTTTCATTTTTGCACTTAATCCGAAACATGTCATGACAGAGTTAGTGCTGATAAAATTTATTAATGTTGCACACATAACCTATACATACAACCACATAAAGAAACAAGGGAGGAGGGGGAAATATGCATTTATAAAACATAGACAGACACAACGATTGTAGTTATGAAGTGTGCGTGTGCGTGCTTCAACACACACAATAATATATATATATACACACACATATATATATATATATATATATATGTAAAAAGGAAAAAACATGAAAATGATATTTATATATTAAATGTAAGATGGTAACTTTGCCAGCACCAAGCATACACAACCACTTACATTTCTTCCATATCGTCTTCCTCCCTCCACTTTCTCCTTACCTGCATGTGCATGTATGTGCATACACACACAAATGTGGGTGGAAAACCCATTCTTATCTTCAATCCTTTCATTAAAACATAAGAATGAAAGACACCATTCTTGCTGATCTGCATTTATTTGCCAGTAAATCATGCAAGGACATGATTAATCCCCCTCTTCGTCATCATTGGAGTGGAAGTTTTAAGCACGTGGTTTGTTATAAAGATATGATTCGACACATGCACGTGCAGGTGTACACACACGCGTGCTTTGCACGTGCGCACGCACACACACAACACACAGGTGGAGATCGAGGGGTGGGGGCGAGGGGTAGGATGAGGAAGGGTGTGGGTGAGAGAACTGTGGAATTGCAGGAATGGGGCAGAGGACAACATGCACAAAATGAACAACCAATCACACTCTACATAAATGATTTACCACAACTTCCATTTTACTCTCAATGTGATTGGGGCAAAATATGGGCAGACGAAACTGTTGTTCCATCAAATAACACTCCGTCAATCTCCCCGCAAACCCCACACATCCAGCGCGAACTTAACATCGTGCACTACAACAGAACCTCTCAAAAACCATCTTTAAAAAAAGCGGGACTTTACTGGAAGGGAATCTGTACTGGGAAAGCAATTTAGTACAGAAATGGGGAAAACTGTAGCAGAAAAACAAGTTTTTAAACAGGTGTTTTTACTGGGAGGCAAATCTGGTGTAGAAAAAGGTGAAAAAAATGTTGGAAAACACGTCTATAACTGGTAGTCTTTATTGGAAGGAGAATCTTGTTCAGGTAAATACAAAAATGTTTCACAAAAACAAGTCTTTCAACTTTTACTATGCTTTATCTCAGATTCTGTGCAGCATGTGGTTGTGTCTCCAGGGACCCATCTTTTTGAACAGGAATAAAGCCTTTCCATACATTATGGGTTTTAAAGGACCCATATTTTTCCTAAAGGGATAAAGCCTTGCCGTGTTTTGTCTTTTGTTGATCTCTTTGTTAGCAAAAACAACTTTTGGTACAGATGCCAGGCCACGCTTTATTAAAAGTAATAAAATTTTGCATACACAGCCGAAAAACTCAGTTATCGATTGAAAACCTTAACTTCGGGTCATTTAATACCCATGATGTACCATGAAGGTTAACTAATTAAAAAGAAGGACTTTATATTGACAGGGAAATCAACTGTTGAGGAAGACAAAAACGTTTAAAACACACACATGTTTTTATGGGAGGGAGTCTTTTCTGGAGGAAAAATCTAGGAGAGACAAACTTAAAACTACAGAAAAAATCTTTTAATGGGTGTGAATTTCACTGAAAGGAAAATATAGTTACTTCAAACAAAAATGCTGAAAAACAAGTCTTTAGAGAGAGGGAGGAAGTCATTACTGGAAGATCTCCCTTTATGATAACGTCTAAGACTGCTGACCTCACTGAAAGCTGCTGCACACAACCGTCACGATGCACACGACTTACCTGCCCCTCAGGGACGTGGTTTCTGTCATAGGTTGCCATGGTAATGGGCCCATGACCTCTGGGTCTGGCCACGACTTTAAGAGTGCCTCCATCTGGTGACTGCACCTTTCGCGTGTAAGACTGCAGTGTGCAGGCTGAGGGATCTGCAGCAGATACCAGTCGTATTGTGTTGGGACCGTACCGTGTGGTGTAAGTGCATGTGTGTGCAAGCATGCGCACGCACGTGTGTGCGACTGTGCGAATGAAACGCAGAGAGAGAAAAATGGGGGCGGTGGAGTGTGTATGTGCGCGCGCGTGCGTGCGTGCATGTATTTGTGTGTGTGCCATGCGAAGGTGCGCGTGTGTGTGTGTGTGTGCACACGCGCATATTTGTCCATGTATGTGTATGTTTACGTGTGCATATATTCGTGCATGCGTGTGTGTGAATGCGTGCATGAGTGTGTAGGCATCAGCATGCATATGTGTTCATTTGTGAAAGAGAGTATGTATGTGTGTGTGCATGCGATTGTGCTTGTGTGCAGTGTGACAGAGACAACACGAGAGAGGGGAGAGAGGGTGTGTGTGAAGTGAGAGGCGGGCTGGAGGGTGTGCGGGAAAGAGATGGACAGAGATCGGAGTAGGAAAGTGGTAAGATGGTAGAGGATACACGACAACTTCAGTTTGCGTTTGTAAATGTGCGCATGTGATACTTTTCTTCACTCTCTATTGCTGATATCCGTATTTTCATCTTATTTACTTCAAAATACAGACAGGCTCTTGGCGTTATTAAAGCCCTCACAGTCATGCACAAGATGACCGTTGCAGAGAAGGAAAATCATTACTAATCAATGGGTCATGACCTGCACACAATGGAGAAACACAGGATCCCAATTCTCTCTGATAAATATTTCTACCTACGTTTCTTTTCAGCGTGAACAGGGTTTCTTTTCGTTTTGTTTTAATGATGACGGTACAGTAAATTATCGGTCAATTTCGCAGGTCTCCTCGTAGTTTTCTTGTTGTGATTGTGTTGGGCACGGGAAGCCTTTGATCTAGTTTATGTTGGCTTGGTTTGAAATAATGTGTCGATTAAAAAACAACACACACACACACACACACACACACACACACACACACACACACACACACACCAACCTATCAACTTATACAGATCGAGTGATTACTACTTTCAACAACAAATGAACCTGATACTGATTATTAGTTTCAACAACAAAATTTTTAATAAACCTGATACTGTGCAGTAACAATAGCTTGATCGGAGTGGAATTCAAATCTATGCCAGTGAACAAGTGCGAGAGGGGAGAGAGAGAGAGAGAGAGAGAGAGAGAGAGAGAGAGAGAGAGAGAGAGAGAGAGAGGCCTGTATGCTTTTGTTGCTTGAAATGTATATGCGCGAGTCTGGAAAGGACTGCCGCGATGTCTACGTCAATATACGTTAAATAAGTCATAATCGATCGCCTCTCTGTGTTGATTATGAAAAGGTACATTGTTCAGGTGGCTTGTACTGCCATCAAGAGCTGGCCGGCAGCCGTTCGATCCTCCGGAACGGTTTTACTAATTAATTACCTACTGGCCATTTACTGGTACATATTATGCGGGTTAAGCCATTGTCACATGATCCGATCCAGCCATATCATTGTGGAGGACTCGTTGGCACTTTAACAATTATCTAGACTCTGCCAAGTGAAACATACTCTATGCCCCGTATTGCAATCGAAACAAAATAAAAACAAACCTCCAGTTTTAATGTTCCTACTCTGCATGTGCTCGTTAACACTGATTAAGTAATTTGGTACCATTACTGAGAGCTTTTCAAATATTTGATCCAGAGGCTAAATATGTCCTGGGAATTACATGCATCATATAAATCTTGCTTCCAGGTCCAATATATTCCTGCCATGAACGCACAGTCGTGGTGTTTATTTATTTCATCGGTTCATGGAGACGACAAGATCATTCTGCAAAACACGGTCTGAGTCTTAGATCTTTCGTTTCCGATTCTGACCATGGGCCAGACAACTTAGGTTTGACGTCAGCATCCTGCATCAGGTGACTGGCCATTGGGAACACCATTGCATGAACATGAAGGGAAGGGCCCTACTTGACTTTACTGACAACGACACCACCACTATTTGTAGTGCCGAGGCTCTAACTCGCAACCTTTTGCATGCAAACTAGGTGCAATGTACACACTTGGTTGCATTGCCATTAAGCAGAAACTCAACAGCAGCTGATGGAGGACTCCGTTCATCCACGATATTTGGAATGTAGCATGCAGGGGTGCTGCATTTAATATGTAGGCCTCCAGACCACAATGGATGTTCCAGCAGGAGTTTTAAAACAAACGGCTATTTTGATTCTACCATCCTTTGTGATCAAGCTCGATCGCACCTGCCAACTATAGGGATGAATGGTTCGTGTGACAGTACCCTAATCCCCTCATCATCATCCTTCACACACACACACACACACCACACACACACACACACGCACGTACACATGCACACACAGGCAGAGCACAGAGAGAGGACACTGACCGAACGCCCCTCTTCCTTTTGCATTGTCCTGTCTTACCACGTCCGTTCTATCCTCGTCTCATCCTGAGACCCCTTCCTTCCTTCTCGTGTTTGCGCCTCCCATTCCAAAGAGACAAAAATCAGACATGGCCAAGACAAGCAGCCATCCCACTGACCTTGTCTGTTTCAATTGTACAGGCCTTTCCTCCTCCTCACTTATTCCTTGACATTTCCTTATCAAGAAACTCCTTTTCCTCGTCCAAGTCTCTGCCCCCTCCTGTCCATTTATCTCCCCCTCTCACTCTGTTGGTCCAACCTCATTTTTCTCATCCTTCTTTCATCCCCACTGTTTTCGTTTTACCCTCATCTCCGTACCTCCTCTGCCTTTGTCTCTTTCCGACTCGCAACACCCACTTCCATGTCAACCCCAATCCCCCCTCTCCACATCACGCCCCCACCCACTCCCATTTCTCCACCTCACTCCTCACCTTCCTCTTTTGCCGACTCGTCCCGCAGGACGTGCACGTTCCAGGTGTAGGTCAGCGCGTGCCGGTACCGGCGGCTGAGTATCCAGAGCACGTGCGGCAGAAGCAGACTGTGGATCAGGATCAGCCACAGCACAGTGGTCTCCGCATGGTGGCGGTCAACGTACATTACGAGCTGCAAGAACTGCAGCACCTGGGACACACATACAGCAAACACAGGTATACTCCCCTTCACTCTGGTAGTCATCAGAGAATTGTTTTCCAGAGACATATAAAACAACACACACACATGCACGCACGCACCACGCACACGCACACGCACACACACATCCAGGCAAGTATTGTTTGTCTGCCAGATCGAACTGCCGGGAATTCATCGTTTCCTGGAAAAATCTGATACGAGACAGGTTAAGAACATATGGATTGGTGTCAGTAGCCCGACAGTATGGTCAGAACTGTGTGCAACATGTGTTCCCTGCAGAAATCTCGGTTATTTGAAATGATACACGGAAAGGTGGGCGTAAATCTGTCGTTAAAAGCAAAAAAGCTTTCAGTGTAAATCTTAGACACAACTACTCCGACAAACAGGACTCGTTAGACTGTATGACAAAGATAGAGATTTCACCGTTTTCTGTAAATAAAAAAAAATAAATAAAAAATAAATTATTAAAAAAAATCTGGAACGCACACGCATCCCACCCCCCCCCCCCCCCCCCCCCCCCCTCCCTGCGCGTGTCCGCACGGAGATAGTTTTCTATGTGGTCGTTAAAAAATCGATCTTCTGCGGACATTTGGGACAAAGCACACTCGGCCAGGTTTCCGGTAAGGTCTGTCGGCTTGAGAAGAGTCGTCGGGGTGTTCAATGCAGAAATTTCCGGGTATCTAAAGTATGCACATCAGCTAGACGCATTCACGCCTCCTCGGTGTACTAGTTGAAGGGTCGTTGAAGTGCTCTCAAACATTTCAGAACTTATGTCTTTCCAGTGAAGTCAAAAGTCGGACGTCAGTTGAGAATATTCCGCAAACTTGTGTAGTGTGGTGTGTGTGTGTGTGGTGGCGGTGCGTGCGTGCGTGCGTGCGTGCGTGCGTGTGTGCGTGCGTGCGTCGTGTGTGTGTGTGCGTGCGTGCGTGTGTGCGTGCGTATGTGTGTGTGAGGGAGGGAGGGAGGAAGTGCACACCAGTGAGTAGTCAAGTCTACGAGTGAGAGGAGACAAAGACAAGGACAGGCAGACGAACAGAACAGACAGACGAGCGCGCGTGCGCACGCTTACACGCACAGAGAGAGGAAGAGAAAGAATGTGTGTATGCACGTGTATTTTCCTCTATCTCTGCTGCTGTCGACGGTGTCTAAAAACAGCATGAAAAAAAAAATACAAGCGACCATTACCCCATCGCCACCAGCATCCCCACCAACACCCCCCACCCCCACCCCCCCCAACACACACACTCAACATATCCATCCAAGAACAACTCTCCAACGTCGTTTTGCTTTAGTACAAAAATGATGTGAAATGCATTAAGTTAGGGCAAATTATGCTTTGCGCATAAATCGTTGATTAATTAATAACACTAATGAAAAAAGAATCAGTCGCCGAAAAAACGGTGGACGGAGGGGTGGGGGGTACTTGATCAATTCAAAAGTGTGCGAGAAAAAAAAAAAACACACACACACACACACACACACACACACACACACACACACACACACACACTCACAAAAATACTCCTCGCAGACAATGGCATTCTTAATGAAGTTTCTGTTGAAAGTTGTTCAGCCTCCTATCCGGAGAGACTGCTTTTGCTGAAGACTGAAACTGAATTATTTCAGCTACATTTTGATCCACTCGAAAAAGAAGCAATCAAAAAACGTACACACATTCATGTGGCAAAAAAAAAAATAATAATAAATATCAATACCCTATTTTCGTATTAATGTTTAAAACAATACAGTCTCTAACTCGTAGAAGGAAAAAAAAACGGCAAGATCTAAAGAAAAATCTCATTGGAAGAGTAATGTAACTGTCACGTGTCAGTAAAAGCTAATTCATCCCTCTCTCTTATCTATGATGCGCGGAAAAGTTGTGCCCACGCACGCACGCCCACCCGCATTCACGGCACGCACGCACAACCAGGCACATAAACAAGGGACTGAGCGGGCGGGTGGGGGTGGGGTGGGGGCACTGAGATGGGATGAATTTCTGAGCAACTCGTATCTGATGCAGTGCTATTCCTTAACTCTAGAGAAACAACCCCACCACACTATGTTTCCGAGTTAGCCTACCATAGCAGACAAGTGGAAACAAGAAAAGAAAAGCAAAATCCACCCACTGAATAATAACAAACGTTGTAGACCCGACTGAAAGCCATCATAACGGCACAGACAACAACAACTACTACAAATGACCGTAATTAACCGCTGTCCCGCTTGTTAGAACGTCACTAGATGCAGCATAACGTACATGGGATGACTGTGGGGTGGGGGCGATCGAGCATGCGAGCTGACAGCAGATGTCGACAGAGGGAGAGATGTTGACCTCGCTTTATTTGCAGCAGCTGTTCCGTGGAAACCGGTGACGGCTGTCAGCAGTTTGAGAGAAAACACACGACCTAGTTCTTTTGTCACGCACTTTAAGGGAGTGCAGAAACGGCACGAATATGAGAAAAAGATGGGGAAGGAATCCATGAAAATGTAATATTGTAGTTAACAATTATAGTGCAGTTCTAAACCCCCCATTCTCTCGGCACACCTCTGGTCGAGCTATTCTTTGATATTGATTGCAATCGGACAGATGGACTGTCTGATAGGTATAGCCTTTAAAACGTGAAAGTTGCCTACCGCTGGGAGAATTCACATCATCAGCTTTAAATCATAAATGATAATAGGCGGGTGTTTATTTTTTACAGCAGCCTTACACAGTTTCCACGGGGATATATGTACACTCAGTTTAAAACTTAGCTTTTACTAACAACATGAACAAACCCCATACACCTGAAAATTCATGTGAAGAAAAAGAGTTGAAAGACTGAAAGTCAAGATGGAGGAAGACGTAAAACTCTGACATCACAGCACAAGCACCAAGATGTCACAAAAGCCTTGTCCTCTGGGCAGAAACTTGGTCAACCACTTACCAGTAGTTAGCATGTCACCTAAGGTCATGTGAACTATCTGCATAATTGTGAAACCTAACAATTGAGTGACGATGATAATTAGGAACTATTGAGATATGGTACAGATGGTGTTTTTTTTTTTTTTTTTTTTTTTTTTTTTCCTTCTTCCGACTGGAGCAGGATGCGCTGTGCTGTGTGGTTGTCACTTGAATTTATCATCCCCCAATCCCTTCCGCTCTCCCGCGCTTGATCTTTTCACGAGTTTTGCTGAACGCTCTTTGTGTTCCCTGAATATTGTACTTATCATACACTCAGTTCTAATTATTTTTTTTACCTGTTAACCACACACTTTCATGCGAGCCTCGCCTGCTTTTGCCGTCATGAAATAGTCTTGGTTTATGTGTCAATCTTGTTTATGATTACACAGGAACTTTAAAGAATCCCCAGCAATTATGTAATTAGCCCATAACTTCGTGATCGCCATAATACATAACCCAACCATTTTTTGTTTGTTTTGTGTGGTGGTGTGGTGGTGGTGGTGGTGGTGTGTGTGTGTGTGTGTGTGTGTGTGTGTGTGTGTGTGTGTGTGTGTGTGTGTGTGTGTGTAAGTGCGTGTGCGAGTGCGTGTGCGTGTGTAGGAAGAGATGAGTGGAGGCCGGTAGGCTGTCCGGCATTTGGACCTGTAAAGAAGAAAAACACCGAGACTTGGGGAAGACAAAGTGAATGGAAAGGAAAGGGGTGGGAGAAAGGGTAGGGGACAGGGGGTGGAATGGAATAGGGGTTGTGGCAAAAACCGACAGGAAAAAAGTGTATCGCATGATTTTCCTCAAAGCAGAGCTTTGGCGAATGGTAATGAGGAAGCGTAGTGACAGCCACTCGCTCCGCAGAGTGAAAAGTCAACAGAATCGAGCGTGCATGGTTGCCAGGCTGATTCATGCCCTCGTTTGAACACACTACTTCAATCCACCCGCGGTTTCCACTTTTCATCCGATAATCCTTGATATTCTTGGCCTGTCATGATGTTTGATCTTTAATTTCGTTAGCTGACGTTTTCACACGCATGCATACTGGCGCACCTGCTCACACTGACAACTTGACTATCAGTGTGTGTTCAGCGGGCCGGGGTATATTTTGAATGTTGCTGCAGATACCTGATAGGTTTCCATGGCTGTTGTGACATGTCACAAATTTATAAGTGAATTGCTGACATTTGCCGTTGCTGAACTATGACAGGAGCCAGCAATGAGGCCATGCAGCGTGACCGTTATTTTAGAACACTGCTGAACGGATCGCCTTCCATCACCACGCTGTGTTTTATTGTTCTGTATGATCACAGTTGTGCCAGCCGGGCCTTTTCTCACCTCTACGATAATTTTGTTGATTGAGCTGCCGTGAATTCACTCATCATAAATTGAACGTATGACAGTGTAAGAGACCAAGTATGAACACACATGCACATTTTATTGTTCATGCTCATGCGTTTGCGTATTATTCAACCTATTTGGTAGCTTTGGCGAACATGGGAGCATACGTGCACACACACACACACACCCACACACACACAGGTTGAGAGAGAGAGAGAGAGAGAGAGAGAGAGAGAGAGAGAGAGAGAGAGAGTGAGAGGGGAGGGGGGGGGACGAAGAAACAGAAAGACAGAGGCGCGCGCTTGTGTGTGTGTGTGTGTGTGTGTGTGTGTGTGTGTGTGTGTGTGTGTGTGTGTGTGGTGTGAGGGTGTGTTGGTACCTTCACCCAGATCTTAAGACGTCCTATCACACCGTCCCACTGATGATGCGAGGTGTACACGTTAAGGCAAGCAAGGATCATGGGTCGTTTGCCGTTGCATCTGAAGCCAGACTGTCCAATCCGCCCTGCATGACTTATTGATATCTGGCCCATCTATTTTTCACCCTCCCCCGTTCGATAACACGCACGCCTTTCCAGGCGTGAGTCTGACCTCTCTCTCTCATTGTGTGTGTGTGTGTGTGTGTGTGTGTGTGTGTGTGTGTGTGTGTGTGTGTGTGTGTGTGTGTGTGTGAGTGCGCGCGCGCGCGCATGTATGTATGCACGCGCGCGCGTATTCACTAAGATCTCATGGCATCTTTTCATCCTTTTATTTCTTCTTCGATATGAGATCCATCCCACCCTTTCCCTATCCTTTGCCATTCAATAACACATTCGCATACTTAGGTGTTCTCTCTTCCGCTCTCACTGAAACTTTTATTGATACCTAACCACATCTGTATGCTGTTAATCCTTTCCGACATCACATGTTTATGGCTTCATCTCTCCCCCCCCCCCCCCCCCCCTTCCCTCTCTCCCTCTCAGGTTTATGGGGAGTGAGGGGCAGGGAGGGGGGAAATGAATATTTTCATTGCTTTAGAAAAGAAATGTTGGCCCTGCGGAAAATTAAAACTTAAAATGGCTGACCCAGATTTACCGCTGCTAGTTGCTTAAATACACTACACTTCAAGTTGCTAATTTGCATTCGTTCCTTTCAACAAAATCTAGTTGCAAAGTGAGGCGATTGCAGGCGAAAATTTTAGTAAAAAATTTTCATCAAAGTAACTTCACAGAAAGTGAACAGAGTCTGTCATTTTGCCCTCAGGCTTCAGTTTTCCTAAAAGTTACAGGGATGTCTGCTAGAGATTAATAGTAATAAACTGTGCAGTTCAATTATCAAAGAATACAGTACGGAAGCAGACTGAACTTGATAATGTTATATGAAAACATCAAGCTGATTTCACCCAGGGTTTCTCTGATATTGACCACATCTTGACTCTTTTGCAGTTGGTAAACAAAAATGAATTATAGATTTCATTTTGCGTTCACTGACTTTGAGGAAGCTACTGATTCCATCAACTGAAAGTTTTCTGGAGGACAGTGTGTGTGTTTTTTTTTCAATGGTGCAATGGGGAAACTATTAAGCTGTGTTAGAGCCATCTTCAAAGTTGCCATGACTGGGACAAAGTGTGGGTGCCGTTCGACATATTACATTCACTGTGTGGCTGGGGTAAGGCAAGGTGATGTCAACAGTTCTGTATTATTTCCTGTGTTCATCAATGAACTTGCCATGAAAGTGATCAATAACGGTTTTTATGGTGTTAGATATTTGGATTGTGTGTAAGAATAGTGTACTCTATTGCTAGCAGATGAAATTGTACTCTATTGCTAGTAGATGAGATTATTTTAGCTTAACACACGATACCTAATTCTTTACAAAGTTAGCTGAACCATTTGTTCAGGGCTGCCTTCTGATTAGACTTGAAGGTGAATATGAAAAACAAAACAAAACAAAAATATAGTGGTACTCAGAAAGGGAGAATATTTAGCTGCCGGGGGGAGATTAGTGTATGATGGATTTTAAATGCCTGTACTCAATGTTTATAATATTAACTAATTATTACGCCTCTCTCTCCACCCCCCCCCTCTCTCTCTCTCTCTCTCTCTCTCTGCGTGCGTGCGTGCATGCGTGCGTGCGTGCGTGTGTGTGTGTGTGTGTGTGTGTGTGAGTGTGTGTGTGTGTGTGTGTGTGTGTTTGTGTGTGTGTGTGTGTGTGTGTGTGTGTGTGTGTGTGTGTGTGTGTGTGTGTGTGTGTTTTGCCCTTTCAAGATCTGGCATGTAGGACAAAGAAACCTTTGCTGGACTTTAAATAATGATTTTCACAATTTGATTTTTTTACACCATACAATATATTTTGATGAATGTGGTCGAAATTTGGGATTTAGATAATGCCGTTGTCCAACGTCAGGCTGAACATTCACTAGACATAACGAGATTTCCTATGTCTGGACAAGTGTATTTCTAACGGTTATGTATATAAGGAGACAGACACCCACTGCTTATCACTCCACCATTAGATGTGTCCCGTGTTAGTTTAAAGCATTTCTGCACTGATCCTTGTTGATTGCATCCTAAATCATACGAAACATTGTTCTAACCGGATGTTAAAGAAAAGACAGCTGTGCCTCAGTTTTGTGTAAGTATGGATTTGGGGATGCTGGGCAGATTCAGGGGATCGGAAAGGAAAATTAGTTTATTTTGTCTTTTTCTACAGAGCTGGTTGACAATAGGTAGTAGGTCGTGGGGGGGGGGGGGGGGGGGTCTTCGTCGATCTATTGGAGGATATAATATGCACAGAAACCGTACAAGTAACAAGCTTATTTAAGACACTACCTAGACACTGTTTGAAAAGACCAGACACTAAATTTAGACTTTATACCAGCCGCCGTGGCGAAGTGGTCAGCGTCGCGGACTCCCGGCTGGGAGGTCGTGGGTTCGAATCCCATCAGAAGTCATGTGGGTTTTTCTGCCCCGACCGGCTCCTACCCAGAGTTGAGTTGCTTCGGACTCAGTTGGGAAGACTGGGACCACACAGTCGAGTTTCATCCACTTAATGGATGCGTTTCTGAGAGTGTTGCTCAAATTTCCTGACCAACACTGCAGGTGCCTGTATCTCTCGGGCCTGGTTGACGCCGGGATATATTATGAAAGGAAGCGTAGAGTACAGCCCTGTCATGTAGTCTCAGACCGAAATGGAAATCCGTGGCATCATCTTAATCATCCTCATTCTCATCGATCAGCATAAAAAAAAATGTCTCAAATTCTGTGGCCCTTCATGCCCTGCTCTCATGGTGACCTCAATTTCGATGTCCTCTCCACGTCTGTGGCCTTGGTTTGGTTCCGTCGGGGTCACCGGTATCGGCGAGTCCATGGGAGCTGTCGTTGGATGGACGTGGTGGCGCCCTCCGGAGGGAGAGCTCACTCACGCCGGCTCCGCGACTAAGCAATTATTGTCGTCAGTAGGGGGCTTAGTAGGTGGTGTCCTGCGTATGTTAGATCAGAACAGGCGCCACTGAACACCACCGAAGTGACTCGGCAGCAGTGCAGTGTCTCCTCCGGCGGGTTGCCTCTTGACGACTTGACATTGACTGCTCCCTGTGGATTGCCGGTGCCGGGGCTGCGGCGGGGCCGACCGGGCTGTGGCTGTGGACGGGGTGTCGGAATGAGCGGCGTGGGTGCACTGCCTCTGGGGTGGCGCAGAGGTTGGGACAGCAAAAAAAAAAAAAAAAAAAAAAAAAAAAAAAATTTAGACTTTATAGTCCTGAAATATTAACTCGG
>CM065731.1:67859468-67861968 GCA_033310375.1 Conus canariensis | reverse complement strand
CTAGTAACCCAACCCTGATACAGCTACCACATACCACAGCACACAGTCATTCAGTGGCCTACGGTCTATTGAATTTTTTTTTTTTTTTTTTTTTTTTTTTTTTTTGCTGTCCCAACCTCTGCGCCACCTCAGAGGCAGTGCACCCACGCCGCTCATTCCGACACCCCGTCCACAGCCACAGCCCGGTCGGCCCCGCCGCAGCCCCGGCACCGGCAATCCACAGGGAGCAGTCAATGTCAAGTCGTCAAGAGGCAACCCACCGGAGGAGACACTACACTGCTGCCGAGTCACTTCGGTGGTGTTCAGTGGCGCCTGTTCTGATCTAACATACGCAGGACACCACCTACTAAGCCCCCTACTGACGACAATAATTGCTTAGTCGCGGAGCCGGCGTGAGTGAGCTCTCCCCCCGTAGGGCGCCACCACGTCCGTCCAACGACAGCTCCCATGGATTCGCCGATACCGGTGACCCCGACGGAACCAAACCAAGACCACAGACGTGGAGAGGACATCGAAATTGAGGTCACCATGAGAGCAGGGCATGAAGGGCCACAGAATTTGAGACATTTTTTTTTATGCTGATCGATGAGAATGAGGATGATTAAGATGATGCCACGGATTTCCATTTCGGTCTGAGACTACATGACAGGGCTGTACTCTACGCTTCCTTTCATAATATATCCCGGCGTCAACCAGGCCCGAGAGATACAGGCACCTGCAGTGTTGGTCAGGAAATTTGAGCAACACTCTCAGAAACGCATCCATTAAGTGGATGAAAACTCGACTGTGTGGTCCCAGTCTTCCCAACTGAGTCCGTAGCAACTCAACTCTGGGTAGGAGCCGGTCGGGGCAGAAAAACCCACATGACTTCTGATGGGATTCGAACCCACGACCTCCCAGCCGGGAGTCCGCGACGCTGACCACTTCGCCACGGCGGCTGGTGGTCTACTGAATTTTGGATAACGTCTGTTAAACAAACAAACCAAACAGTTCCCATGATCAAGTCAGATGCCTCGAGTTTACCCACAGAAAGGACCCTGCCATGCAATCTGGTGACCGTGGCTATACCAGAAGCGCATGGTGTTCTACAATACGCATAGGAGTCAAACTCTACCAAGCCCTCGATCGATCACCAGTCGACCAATACACGCGTTCAGCCGATTATCGTGGGCATCACCCATAAACGCCCAATCGATCTTCCGGAAATAACCTCTCAAGCGTCATCCAACAGGTGTAATTAGCTGCTGGTTTCTTACACCAATCGCAAGAGCGTTTACAGAATTTGGCTGATCGTGCAGTATGATCAACATGACCATATACAAATAAAAGAGGCGGAGACGAAAAACAAACAAAGTTTACTTAGTCTCCCACATTCTTTCCGTTTGAAACCCACTTAATCTGTCTAAGAACAGAAGGAAAGCGTTAGTTTATGGCTGGACTTTAAAAAGGAAAGATCTGATTATGTAATGCCTTTCATTCCCAACCCCCCCCCCCCCCCCCCCCTGCACCATAAACAGCAATATCCTCTGACAAGTCCAGTAAACCACTCTCAAGCCCTCGCCGATTCCAAAGACCTTGTTAGCACGAAAGCCAAGCCATGCTCAATTTAGCAAAGTCACCACAGCAACGAGAGCTGGGATAAAGTTCTTACACCGAGTTCAACACTGTTCCCCACCCTTTCCCTGCCCCAGTAGCGTTGATGAATGATGGGAAAGTGTAGCCGACATCAATAATCCAACCCAGAACTCTTGCATTCAGTACAGTCTTTTCCACTCAGCCGCTGGCACTGTTAAAATCGCTGATGGAAAAGCGTGGTGCAGACAGGTGGAAAAAAAAAGAAAGAAAAACCAATAGGCGGTGGTAAGGCTGACTGAACAACTACCGGTAACTAAGGAACGCAAAATGATCGAAGTGCCAAAATATCAGTGTAAAATGCTCTCTCTCTCTCTCTCTCTCTCTCTCTCTCTCCTCTCTCTCTCTCTTCTGTAATGCACGTGCGTTTCCATACAACACACGCTCTCTAATGGTTCAGCTAAGAAGTTACCATCACACACACACACACACACACACACACACACACACAAACACACGCCCGCGCGCGCACACACACACACACACAGCATACCGCGCGCGCGCGCGCGCACACACACACACACACCTAAATTCACACAGACAGACATAAACACAGACAGACAGACAGACATACGCATACACAAGAGCACGCGCGTCCCTTCAAATGCAATCACATGCACGCGTATACAAACACGCAAGCGCGCTCGCATGCACGCACATGCACACACGTCCTTCAACTACTTAAGGGTAAAAATATTTATCACCACACACACACACACACACACACACACACCACATCCCTCTCTCTCTCTCTCTCTCTCACACACACACACACACACACACACACACACACACCACACACACACACACACACGTACGCACATTCAAACACATGTCCCTTCACTGCTTAAAAGTGTGTGTGTGTGTG
>CM065731.1:67844468-67854468 GCA_033310375.1 Conus canariensis | reverse complement strand
CACACACACACAACACGTCACTAGTCTGCGGTTTTGACCTGTCTAGACTGTGATCGTAGTACCCACTGTCCCAAAAGATGCTACAGAAAGCGCAAAATTAAGCTGCCAGTAGAGTAGAAAGAAACTCGTGGAGAGCGTGGCAGCAGAGAGTCCTCAGAAGAGAAGCCCCCTTCAAGCAAGTGTTTCGGCCCTTATCTCCTGACACTCTAGGGGGTTGGGCCACACCCGGTTCATGACTCCGGATGTCCCTCTGCTGCCCCTTCCCCCCCCCCCCCCCCCCCCCCCCCCCCCCCCCATCTTGGGACGAGCCATGCCTGGGATTCGAACCCATGACCCTCTGGACATGCTCATTTTCCACTTAATGACTCGCGCTTTAACCACTGAGCCACAGGGACACCTGATATTTGTAGGGAAATTAAGCCTTATGAAGTTCACTTTTGTTCCTCCTTGACCAGATCCAGCTTGAACACCTCTCTGCCGCTTCTGCCATTGCTTTCAGGGCTCTGGTTTTTTCCTTCCCTGCAACTGAGAGCTGTTTCATGAGGCTGTATGCAGACGTTCCTACAAACCCCCTAGCTCCAATTTCTGCAGTGAGGACTTTGACCTGATAGCCTTCTCTCCTCAGGCTGTTTGCCAGATCAGCATACTTTTCAGTCTTGTAGATTTGAGCTGCCTCCATTCTGTTCTCATATGGCACCGTGAGCTCGATCATGATCAGCTGCTTGGTTGACTTAGAGTGGACTACTATGTCTGGTCTCATGCCACTCTTGCTGATGATCTCTGGGTGACTCTTCCATTCTGGGAGGTCTGCAGTGCACTCCCAGTCATCTGCCCCGTCCAGCAGACTCTGCCTGCATGTTTCGAGTGGCACTGTTGTTCTTGGCCATGATTTGCTGCCTCCTGCCGTGAAGAATGTTGCGGGTGCTTTTGGAGTCCTGATTTTCCCTTTTGTGGTGTTGGTACTAGCCCAGACTACTTGTACAATCTCTTTGAGCACTTGGTTGTGCCTCCATGTGTACCTTCCTTGAGCCAGGGCTACTTTACATGAGCTTAGGACATGCTCCACTGTTTGTTTTTCATGGCAGAGGGGGCATGCAGGATCGTCTGTTTTCCCCCACTTCACCAAGTTTGCATTTGAGGGCAGAAGGTCATAATGCAGATCTGAGAATGAAGCTGATCCTGAGAGGGGCCATGTGCCAAATGTCATTCCAAGTGAGACTTCTTTGGAGTGCATTCTCCCACGTTGTCCATTGCCCTTGCTGGCTCTGCTGGACTGCTTTTTGGAGTCTTTTTTGGTCTTCTTCTTTTCTCATCTCCTGAATCATCATGTCTCTTTTGGCTTTTCCTTTGGCCTTTGACCACCATTCAGTTTTGGTCACCCCCAGTCCTTGTCTGTTGGTCTGTGTGTGTCCTGTTATTTCTCTGATCTTGAGACTTTCTTTTGCAGAATCCATCGCCTCTTGAACTTTCCATTTTCTGCCTGTCTTCAGCTGGGGCTTGATTGCTTCTACCACCTTGTCTCCTGAGTCCTCCAGCATGCTTTGAAGTCTGATCTTCCCTGCTTTGTATTCCTCCAGGATGGATTTCAGTGGTAGTTTCAGCTTTGCTTGGCGACAGTACAGCGCTATGTCAGTCAGACAGGGTGGGACACCAAGCCATTTCCTTGTGAACTTGTTGATTTTGGCTTCCATTGCCTCCACTATGCTGGTGCAGATGTCGTATATCATCAGAGGCCATAGGAGCTTTGGTATCAGCATGAACTGCAGACACCAGACCTTGTATTTGCCAGGGAGCCCACACTGGTCAATGGTCTCCAAGCCTTCCTCCGCCATCTGCTTGGTTTCTTTTGCTCTTTGTGTGTCTTTCAGCGTATCATCATACTATCTTCCAAGGCTCTTGACTGGTTCTTCTGTGACTGTTGGAATGGCCTGGTTGGCAACACTGAAGACCACAGATCCGGCCACTTTTCCTTTCCTCAGTGAGAGACTCCGTGATTTCTTTGGCTTGAACTTCATTCTGGATGAGGCAACTATGTCGTCCAGCCTCTCCAGCACATGACGTGTCTCGTCTTCTCTGGATGAAATCACTGTAGTGTCATCCATGAAGGCCTTGAGTGGAGGCATCTTGTATCCATCGCCAAGGTCTGTTTGTCTCGCGTTGTTTGTTGCTGCTTTCAAGATGAGTTCCATTGCCAGCACGAACAGTATTGGGGAAATTGCACAGCCCATTGCAATACCCACTTCCAAGTTGATCCAGTCTGTTGTGTACTCCTTGGTAGAGAACCGCATTGAGAAGCCATTGAAGTACTTCTTGAGCATGTCGCGGATGTTCTTTGGCACATGGTACATCTCAAGAGCCAACTGTATCATCTCATGGGGCACAGATCCATATGCGTTTGCCAGATCAAGCCACACTACGTCCAGGTCTCTCTTTTCTGTTTTTGCTTTTTGGATTGCGTCCCAGATCATTGTGGCGTGTTCTACACAGCCAGCCACGCCTGGGATGCCACCTTTCTGGACTGACACATCCAAGTACTTGTTTTCCATCAGGTACTTGGTCAGCCTTGCTGCCATGACAGAGAAGAAGATTTTCCCTTCGACGTTCAGTAGTGATATTGGCCTGAACTGGCTGATGTCACTTGAGTTTTGCTCTTTGGGGATGTACACACCATCTGCCGTCATCCACTGGCCGCTGATCTTCTGGTTTCTCCAAGCCGATCGCAGCAGCCTGTGGAGCCACTCCAGCACCTTGGGACATTTCTTGTAAAGCTGGTAAGGTATTCCGTTTGGCCCTGGTGATGATTTGGCTCTGGCTTTGTCGACCACCTTCTTGATTTCCGCCAACGTTGGAGGCTTGCCATTGAACTGTTCCTCAGGGTTGGTTGGCCACACCAGACCTTGAATGTCGAGTGGTGCTTTGCTCTGTGGGTCAGAGTATGTTTTCCTCAGATGCTGCTCAAGAACTCCTTTGTCCACACTTAGGGTCCCAGATTTTGGCTGCTCAAACAGTGTTCTGGCAAACTGGAAGGGGTCTCTGAAGAAGCGCTCTTGTGTCTTCTTCTTTTTGCTCTTCCTCTTCCTCGCAGATTCCGCTTTGCTGAGGGCGCTGTGTTTTTCTTTCAGGTCTTTCCACAGTTTTTCCAAGCCTTGTTTTTCAGCTGGCAATGCGGTCTTCATTTGCATCTTGAGGTTTTTCTTTTGGACCCTGATCTTGTCCATCTTTTCTTGGCGTCTGGATTTCTTTGGAGGTGTTTTCTCTTTGGGTAGTTTTGCTCCATAGGCGTCTCTACATGTGGCATACACAATGTCCCCATATGTGGCTAGTTTGTGTTCCAGGGTGCTTTTCCCTATCAGTGCATCGAGTCTTTGGACGATTTTTGCATCCAGTTTCTCCCAATCTTCAGTTTCGTTTGCTCGTGGCAGGTTGAGTTTCAGGCGCCTGGCATCGAGGGCCTGTGCAAATTCCTCATCCGAACCAACAGCGTGGATGTCCTTGGCACTGTGGTTTAAATCCTGGCCTTGGTCTTCCGACGTCTTATCTGCTGATGCAGTGCGCTGCTGCTCATTCAGATGAGTCTTCACACATCCCATCTTTGTTCTGTGGATCTTCATGCCACGGGTGGTAGCGAAACGCTTTCCACAGACACATGGATATTCCATTTGGTCCATGTTCATAGTCCGTTTGGGATTTGCAGTCATGATTGGTTGAGCACCGATGGATTCATCATTCTCTCCCCCTTTCGGTGAATCCTGGGAGCATCTTTTCCTTTTATTCTTAGTAGCCACATGTTTAAGGCAAAGTGGGGAGCCAGCCCACAGAGCCCTTGGTTCTGGTCTTTCCCAGTGTCCTCCGGTCTTTCCTGGACGTCCTCCGGCCTATTCCCGGAAGTCAATGGTTTACCCATGCATCAGTAGAAAGAAACTCGTGGAGAGCGTGGCAGCAGAGAGTCCTCAGAAGAGAAGCCCCCTTCAAGCAAGTGTTTCGGCCCTTATCTCCTGACACTCTAGGGGGGTTGGGCCACACCCGGTTCATGACTCCGGATGTCCCTCTGCTGCCCCCCCCCCCCCCCCCCCCCCCCTTTTTTTTTTTCCCCCATCTTGGGACGAGCCATGCCTGGGATTCGAACCCATGACCCTCTGGACATGCTCATTTTCCACTTAATGACTCGCGCTTTAACCACTGAGCCACAGGGACTACTCAACGGAAAAAAAAACAAAAACGAGACCATGTCACATCCCTACGCTGGTCATCTATAACGGCACGTATTCAATACAAACTATTCATCCTTCTTTCACAATCCTTTTTGCACAATTTCTTCTCAGTCTTCTCCAGCTTACATGCCGTAACTGCTGTTTGGTACTCATCATATTAACCACTCCGTTTATCTACAGATCACCTCACTCTGTGCATTCGAAACATCCGTTCAAAGACATCTGGTGAAAGTTTTTTTTTTTTTTTCATCCACTGCCCTGTGTCAATAGAACTTAAAAACTATTCGTCACATCAAATCCTAAGATGCATTTAAGAAAGCATGGAAAATACATCTATTTCTTTACAACGCAAGCTGACTACCCCAGCCTCGTTACTTTCGCGACATTCATTTAAGCGTGTGGACACGGGTAATTACTCACTTACAATCATGTATTATTTACTATTTTACAAGTTTTTAATGTATTGTCTAGGTTGTCTTTTTTAAGTGCATTCTGAAATGGTTATTTCAGTTACTGGTGTTTATTTTATCTAAGCGTGTAGATATATGTACGTGTGATGTGTTATTTCTGTACAGGCTCAGTTAGAGTTTTTCTTTTCTTGCTTGCTCTCTTCCCTACGTCTCATGAATTTTAAAGCTGATTTATACCTTTTTTCATAGTTAAAGCAAGCATATATAATCATGTTTTGTCTATAATGTACCATTCATTTTATCTATTCAATTTCAACTTTTATATGCCTATTGTAGAGCATTGTGAGCCTGCTCATAGACGGGAAAACCGTGCTATATAAATCCACATAATTATCATTAAAAAACACACCCATGCACACCCGTGCACGCGCGCGCGCGCGCGCACACACCACACTCACACACACCACACACACACACACACACAAACACACAACACTTTTTCATCTATTTGATCTGGAAATAGAATCACAATTACCTGTTTACAAGAATACGTAAAACCGTTGGCAAATGTCCAACAGTTAGTGGAAAATTGCCATGAGACCATAGCTTTAGACTGATCTTTTTTATATATATACCTGGCTTACGCTTGTACATATATCAATGTCCAGTGGCGTAAGGGGGGAGGAAGGAAGGAAGGAAGGGAGACAGAGAGAGAAAGAAAGAAAGGGGAGACAGAGGGGGGAAAGAGGGGGAGAGAGACAGAGATAGAGATACAGAGAGAGAGAATGAGACAAGACAGACAGACATACACAGACAGACAGAGAGAGAGAGAGAGAAGAGATAATCTCTCTCTCTCTCTCTCTCTCTTCTCTCTCTCTCTCTCCTCACACACACACACACACACACACACACACACACACACACACACAGATAGACAGACCGACCGACACGCAGACAGAGAATCGAGCAGGTCGGCTGGCGGAATGAAAACCAATAAAAGTTGAAACCACGCTGTTTGCTTGCAAGGTTACACCATATATCATGATACCTCAACGGCTGATAGCAACACCCCAACACAAACAACCCAGAAACTATGGAAAATAGCATTGCTCTTGTTTTGGGAGAACAGAGAGAGAGAGAGAGAGAGAGAGAGAGAGAGAGAGGTGTTGCGTGCGTATGTGCATGTGTGCGTGCGTGCGTGCGTGCGTGCGTGCATGCGTGTGTATGAGCGTGCGAGTGTGTGTGTGTGTGTGTGTGTGTGTGTGTGTGTGTGTGTGTGTGTGTGTGTGTTGTGTCTGTGCGTGCGTGCGCGCACGCGTGAGAGAGAGAGAGAGAGAGAGAGACAGAGGGAGAGAGACAGACAGAGAGACGCGCGCGCGCGCGCGCGCGCGCGCGCGCATGTGTGTGTGTGTGTGTGTGTGTGTGTGTGTGTGTGTGTGTGAGCACGCGCATGAGAGAAAGAAGAGAGAGAGTTGCGAGTATGTGTGCGTGCGTGTGCCATCCCGCCCATGCCTGCCTGCCTTTGCGCGGGCATGCGCAGGTGTGTGTGTGTGTGTGTGTGTGTGTGTGTGTGTGTGTGTGTGTGTGTGTGTGTGTGTGTGTGTGTCAGATTTTCAATTCACCGTTCATCCACGTTTAGTGTTCTTAGACGAAATTTGTAATTTACATTTTAAAAAAATTTCAAAATGGAGTGACTGACGGCGGCGAACGAAGCAAAATTTAGAAAGAGAGGGTGTTAGTTACCGCCAATGACATTGACAAACAAAGCACATGACAAGACACGATGCATTTCAACCTCTTGGGTCTTCTTCAGGCGAAAAAATAAACCACATTTAACATTTAAGACAGTACAAACAAAGAACGAAAATGACTCATCTGTTGTTGTCCATGTGGTGGGGAGAATAGCCGCTAAAAAAAAATTAGTGAATTGTACTTACATCAACAATACTAACAACAACGATAAAACGTACGGCAGCAATCTAACGGAGAACAATTAGCTAAAACAGAGACACAATAGAATATCAGTTCCTAATCAAATACAGAAGTTATAGGACTGTGACGTAATTAAACTGCGTTTTACACATAAGAGGTAAATTTGTTGAAACCTATGCTATGGAACACATCAATACCTTAGGTTGGTAAGGGTTCTAATTATTACAGCGAAAAAGAAAGCGAACATTTACAAGTTTTTTTTTTTGGTTTTTGTTGTTTCTTCTGGTTGCCACAAAGACATCACACACACACACACACACACACACACACACACACACACACACACACACACAGAGAGAAATACACACTCGTAGAGAGAGAGAGAGGAAGGGAGGGGAGAGAGTAAGAGAGAGGAGGGGGGAGTGGGAGAAGAGTGAGTGAAAGGAGGGAGGGGAAAGAGAGAGAGAGAGAGCAAGAGAGAGAGAGACAGAGAGAGCAAGAGGAGAAGAGGAGGAGAGAGAGGAGAGACTCGAAATCTATTATGAGGGTGACAGAGAGAGAGAAGGAGGGAGAGAAGGAGGGAGAAAGGGAGAGTTAAATAGATTTTGTTTTTACGAAACTTTGTTTTACAAGTATTCAATTTTATCTGATTTATAAAGGATAGACCCTGAGTAAAGTGGGCTACATCGACAAAATGAATTACGTGTATTGATGATTGATAACTGGGTTTAATGATTATCTAGTATACGTCCAGAATTTTGCATATTTTTTCTGAAACGTTTTCAGTAAGCATCTTTTATAAGAGTCTACCTGATAGACAGATAATGGAACATGGGCAGAATCTGCTCCTCTTGTATTTTTTGCTATTCGCTTTGCTGCTCTCTCTACCTCTTAGTAACCTGAATCTCACAGTGAGAAAGAACCCATCAGAAAGATACATAATAAAGGACATACGACACAGTTTTAGAAAAGAATGGCAGTTGATTCAGCTTTACAAAAAGATTCCCCTCAAGGTACTAACATCTTTCTACTTTTAAAGACGTGTGCGTGCGTGCTAGCTAAGACGTATTCTTTTATTTCTTTATATTTCTGACAGTAAATATCTTATTACTACCTTCCAAAAACATGATCTACTGAACTCTTTAAAAAAAAAAGAAAGAAAGAAAGAGAAAGAAACAGCAGTAACAACCAGCAAGGAAAAAAAGCGAGGGTGGGGAGGTGGGGTGGGGACCAGAGTGGGAAAAAAATTACCCGGAAATGTTCGCACACATTGTGCACCTGTGCGAACTGCCAAGAATAAACACACAAAATTATTGGACAAAAGATACAACAGCCTGTCCTTTAGATGGTAAAACAACGACTTTATCGATCAGAACAAGCATTAAGCCATGCAATGATTTCAAAAGGCTATAACATATGTTATACATCCAAGATGTTTGTGTGAGAGAGAGAGAGAGAGAGAGAGAGAGAGAGAGAGAGAGAGGAGAGAGGAGAGGAGAGAGAGGAGAGAGAGGGAGAGAGAGAGAGAGAGAGGAGAGAATATAAAAATGAATAAATGAACGAATGGATAAATGACTGAATAATTCTGTCAAACTGTACACAGCCCATTAACAAGGACGGGAAGCAGTGGGGGTGGAGATCATGCATTTAAGCAATTTCAAAACGGAAACTCGTCCGACACATTACAGGAAAACACATCACACTGTGAAAAGTAGAACACAGAAATATACCAGAGAGAGAGAGAGAGAGAGAGAGAGAGAGAGAGAGAGAGAGAGAGAGAGAGAGAGAGAGAGAGAGAGAGATACAGAGACACAAAGGCAGACAAGCAGGTAGGCAGACTGAAAGGCAGGGATGAAATAGGGACACTGCCGTAAAATGACAAAAACAAAGCAGCGATGTAGAAAATCCCACCAGTCTATTCATCACGAGCGACTGCCTGCCAACATCCGGCAAAACTATCTGAAGGACAACTGAAATCAACGGGATACCGCACCGTCCCTTTCCATCTGCGCAGTGCCTCTTGTAATATGTATGAGGCCTTCAGTGGTTAGGAGAAAAAAGTATCAATAACGACCTGGTGTGGGAATGCTTAATGGGATGAAAGAATGATTTTCATGCTGACTAAGCTACTTGTTTTCTTTGCAGATACTGGTCTGTTGTTGCTGTTGCATAAATCATTGCTGACACAGTTACCATGAAATGAAGCTGCATAGTATCTGTAAAATTCAGTGAAATTCCCCTCCCACTCACACCCCCTTCTCTCTCTCTCTCTCTCTCTCTCTCTCTCTCTCTCTCTCTCTCTCTCTCTCTCTCCCCTCCCTCTCTCTCTTTCTCCCCTCCCTTCTCTCTCTGGTCCACTGTTGTCTTTATAAGCTGAAAAAAAACGCACCTTGATTATCTCTTTCCACCCGATCGGAAGGCCACAGAGCCAGTCGCTATGTCAGGGCTGAAAAGGTTAAGAAATCAGCTTTAATAACAGTAATTCACATGGTCAAATGAATGTGTCATACTTGGTTAATACACAGCTGATTTCAGTGTTCGTTTCATTAACACTGTATTCTGAACATTTTTGTACAACTTTTCAAACAGATTCTTATATATCAATATGTTCATCATTCAGATGAAAGAAGACCTTGTTACAATTTGTGTACTTACAGGTTTCATTTGAATGTAGAATATATTTCCCTATTCTACACAATAGATCTGCAGAACGAATGGAATGGAGAAATAAGTGTTGCTCAATGTCCCTACGTTTTGTAATCAACGGTGATTTGTAATATCATGGAATGAAAAAGTAATTAGATTTTTATTCTCTTCCTCGTACATAATCGGCAGATCAAATTTCAGAGAGATGGTTCACGTAGAACCACCGAAGACTGATCAGATCGTTTCAATATCTACTTTGCTGCGGTTTATCGATTTTCTCTTCTTTGGACATCAACAGCAGTGTGGTGACAGATAAATGGATTAAAACCTCCGTCTACCTACAGAAAAATCGCGAGTAAGATTTCAGACTAATCGTGTGCTAGGACATTTCCTATTCATCCCTCATCTTCAGTGATGGCCTGTGTGTGTGTGTGTGTGTGTGTGTGTGTGTGTGTGTGTGTGTGTGTGTGGGCGTGCGTGCGTGCGTGCGTGGTGCGTGCGTGCGTGCGTGCGTGCGTGCATGCGTGCGTGCGCGCGCGCGCGTTATTGTTTTTTCTGTTGTTCTTGTTCTTGTTGTTGTTTTGGTTTGCTTGTTTTGGTTTGTTTTTGCATGAGGAAAAACACACGCAGCTCTTCCGCATCTTGCCCATTTTGTGTTTAATGGACCTGGAAAAACAAAATAGTTTTCTTCCAGAAAAAAAAACTGTTGAAATAATTAGGTAAACTAAGGAGATGCTGACAGGTTTAAACAACAACAACAAAAACACTGAATGGTACTGAACTATGTAAACGACATTTCCT
>CM065731.1:67834468-67839468 GCA_033310375.1 Conus canariensis | reverse complement strand
ACACACACACACACACAATCACACACATCACACACACAGACAGATAGATAGATAGATAGATAGATAGACAGACACATTGTTGTCATTTTGTCCTTTATGAAGAAAAGTGTGTGTATGCGCGCGCGCGCGCGTGTGTGTGTGTGGGGGGGGGGGGAAGGTGGGGGGGCGCTTTCTTGAGTAAGGTAAATCAAGCTATACTGTTCACAGTTCAGCCGACCAAAGAATCCATTACAAAGCTACCAAACTAAGCAAACCGTTTGGCATATGTTTGACCCTGACAAGCCAACTCTGGTGCTCAAAGTACTATCGGATATTGAAAGTTCTTTTAACAGGGAGGATTACAAAGGCGTCCAACAAGCCAGGACGAGAATTACGCATTAAAGCAAAACATTTACGTATGACAAGCATTTTCTTCTAACTCGCTAACTCAGCATGTAGACACACTAAACATGTGTTGGTTATGTCAGTCTTTTTTCTTTTTTTTTTAAAAACTAAAACGGATAGATTAGAAAGACAGACAATTTGATAGTTAAGCATACAAAGACAGACAGACAGATAGACAGACAGATAGATAGACAGACAGACAGGAAGGCAGACAGCTATAGGTAGAGGAAGGGAGGCGGGGGGAGGGGGGGGCGAAATTTTACTTTGCCAGAGATAGAGAGAGAGCGAGAGAGAGAAAAGGGGGGGGGGGGGGGATAGACAGAGACAAGAGACAATGAGATAGACAGACAGACAGACAGAGACAGTAAATAACTAAATGCACCCATAAACACACCTGTATCAATATTGTCGAAATAGGCTTCAAAACTAACTGAGCATGCAAATGTTCTATTTACTTATTCACTCATTTTCATCCAAATAACTGATCTGTTCTGAATGAAGAAAGAGAGGGAAAGGGAGGAAAGGGGGGAAATGGGGTGAGGGTGGGGTCGTTCTATCTGGAAAATCAGTATTCTAAAATAGTTTGGATTCCAAGCCAATACCGACTCGTTCTTCGTGACGACTGTCGCTTGCCGCTACTCCTTGGCTTCCGCAACCAAAGGGTGAGGCTGCCGCTGCGTATTAAAAGAAAAAAAAAAAACTACTCCCCCTAATTCCAATCTCCTGTACTCCCCCTGATTTAAACCTCCTTCCAGTACAGGCACTGCGCATGCCTTCTGACGTGTCAGATCGATGATCAACCAACGACACCGACAAACGGATCCAAAACAAATGTGGTGTCTTGTTCGCGTTTACTCATGTCGTTTATATAGCCAAAACGACCGTGGGGCCATTTCGAAGCTGAGAGCTAAATGATGTTGGTCGATACAAAATGTGCTTCAATCAACTTCACTATCACATGCGCGCGAAACACGGAGCATCAAGATTGCAGTTCATTATAATGAACATGATAGTAACAACTAGAAGGGAACTCGAGAGAGCACAGGTCTCCGTCAAAGTCGAACAGTCCTTTGGAAAAAAAATTCTCGATTCCTGTATGATGCGGATTCGCACATTTCTTTAGCTGGTTCGTCCTGGATCACATTCAACCTTTCCACCTAGTTTCGTTAAAATTGGTTTGACGGTTTTTGCATAATTTTGCTGACAGAAAAAAAAGTGAACCACTAGACCTGTGTCAGTGGGCCTTAACTGAGAATAAGAATGTTCAAAAGTGTCAACATCTGACTTTCTTTGTACCAGTAACAATATATTCTGTATGTATTCTGTCCGCGACTGAAAACGTAAGCTCTAAGGTGGAAGTAACCACGGGAATCAACATTCCGGTGCTTCACGTGTACTGCTTGTGCTATTCATGAACCCCTTGACTGTTATTGACAAGATCATCAGTTAGTGAAAGACTGTGGCATTCCTGTAAGACTGGCTGGGATACGAAGATCAGATTACCAGGTAACACTGCCTGTCACATCTTAATTCACGTATGACTGGATGTATTTGTTCAGGGGAGGTAATGGTAACTTCAGAGCCTTAACAAAGTATAGTTATTTTCTTTCGAATCTCTTAATCAGCAAAACTCGGCAGCAAAGCAGTTAATATTCCCGTGTGTCATATGGATGTAAAACAGAAAGAGGATGATTCGAAGGAAGGGGGAGTGGACGGGGAAGAGACAGAAAACAGGGCATGCACGTGCGTGCGGAAGGAGCACGTAATAAAGCGAACAATGTCACTTTGGTGATGAAACGGAAGCCTGTCAATATGCCAATAATAACAAACTGACAAACCTCTCAACCTACATAATGAAAACGGAATAATAATTACAATGTCTACTGATTACAGCCCCCATCACACTCACCCGACCCACCACCCCCAACTCCTCGGACCACCCCACACCGCGCCACGGGAGACAAACGTCGACGTCAACAACACGTCATTCGGCCATCTGTCGCCGCGACAACGACCACGCACGTGTTGGCGGTGAAGGTGAATGCTAAACGGATATGTAATTACGTGTTCCAAGAACGGACCATGGTGCGTCGACAATGGCGGGGAAATAGCGCCCACCTCGTTAAATACATGTGCTCTGTCATTACAAGAAACGTGCCGCGTCACGGCTGGAACTGTCCCATGCCCAGGCCGCTCACTCGGACCGTATAGGCCAGCCTCAATTATTGTTGGGGACAGTAAGGAGGAGGGTAGGGAAAGAGGGGGTGGGGTGGTTCGTTGTGCAAAGTCGGGGAGGGGGAAGAGAGGTCAGTTTTCCCTGTAAGCCCCAGGACACTTACAAATGGCAGTGTCAAACGACAAAGTCGTCACAGGCCATAATAGTATACAGTGGAGGGAAAAGGGCGCGTGAGAGAGAGAGTAAAGGGTTTGGGGTCGCGATGGGGATGTAGCTTTCCCTCAATCGAAACATACCCAGGAGGATAAACAACACATAACCTTATCTATAACACACACACACACACACACACACACACACACACACAAGCACACGCACGCACGCACGCGCGCGCGCGCACGCACGCACGCACGCACACACACACACACACACACACACACACACACACACACCCTGATCAATCTTTTCTAAATGCCGTAGATGACCGTGCACCAAAACATGCATTCAAACCATAAGAACTTGCAAATTCATTGTTCTTCGCGGCCTATATTTCACGACTTAATATCCGTGTGCACACTTCTGTCCAAAAGTAAACACTTTATTATGTTTGAAAAAAAAAAAGAAAGAAAGAAAGAAAGAAAAGAAACAAAGTGTAACCCTTTCTGTAGGATATAGGTGTTTGCACACCTACACTACACAGAATACTGTTTTCATACAAAAACAAAACAAAACACATGGATGCGTCCACACCCACATCATTAAAAACGAATGTCCTGTATCACAATGGAAATGTGCATGCACATCCAAGTAGTAAAGCATGCATATTTTTTTCGCCTCACACACACACACACACACACACGCACACACACAGGAAAATTTCGTAGGAAAGAATTAATATCGCATTTTCCTCAGATATTAAACGTAAAACAAAACATTCACACACACACACACACACACACACACACACACACACACACACACACACACACACACAATCACACCATGGAACAAAACGGCGCTGTGTCAGCCTGTTTCAAAATCCTACTACAAAAGACAGAAAAACATTTCGATCCGAACAATTTCCCGACCGATGACAAAGTTAAATCTAGACATCGCTAAAATTAGCACGTTGTGTAGCGAGAGACTGATTAAATTTTTGTCGTTTGGGGGGGAATCAGTTTGCCCCCGGCAAGACTTTTTGATCGCTCAGAAAGTTCTGTGGGAAACCAGCCTTTCAAACAATCAAAACAATAGAGAGAGAGAGAGAGGAGAGAGAGAGAGAGAGAGAGAGAGAGAGAGAGAGAGAGAGAGAGAGAGATCTTAATATGCATGAGATTTTCATTTTCTATGTCTATCTTTTCGACGCATGAAACCACCCATACTAGAATAGTGACTGTATTATTTTTTTCTGTATCAGATTATGGGAAAAGGGTAATTTCAGAGGTGACAGCATTGCTGCTGTCTAGCTTTTCTGACTTCAGATGAAGCAAAAGAAGAAATCTTATTCCAGAAATTGAATAAATTGGCAACTTTTCTTTTCGTAGCAACATCTTTCGTGTTTTCTGAATGCCACCACTCGCATGCTATTCACACACACACACACACACACACACACACACACACACACACACACACAACACACACACACACACGCACAGAGAGAGAGAGAGAGAGAGAGAGAGAGAGAGAGAGAGAGAGAGAGAGAGATTAATTTCCAATTGCGTCTGTTATGGACGTTATAATTCAGATAATGCAAAGTTTATAAATTTTGACACTGAAATTTTCATCGCAGCGAGAAAAGAATGTTCTACATGACCTTGGGGGCTTTTTTTTTCAATATTATCAAATTTATGATTTTAAATGTATCTGTTAACTGTCATTTTCGAAGGTATCTTTGAAATATTTTGATAATAAAATTACGCCAGGATCTATGCTGAAAGAAAGTGGGTTTACTAACAAAGACGACACGAAAAAGACAGTTTCCGGGTTTTTTTTTAACCGGTTGGCAAAGAAAAGCGAATTACACCTTACTATACAACACACACACACACACACACACGCGCGCGCGCGCGCGACCTAATATCTGATCATCAAGAGGCAACACACCAGAGGAGACACTGCACTGCACTGTTGATGAATCACTAAGGTGCTGTTCAGTGATGCGAGTTCTGATTCAACATACGCAACAATTCAACAAATATGCTCTTTACTGGCGATAATTATTGATTAAGCAGCATTTTCAGAGGCAATTACAACTTGTGGATAAAACTCGGGTGTGTGGTTCCAGTCTATGCACATCCGTAGCATACTCGACTCTGGGCAGGAGCGCTTCGGGTCAAAACCAGATGCAAAAACACACGCTTCCCATGGGATTCAAACCCACGACCTTCTATCCATAGCCTGCAACGTTATCCACTGTCCCATGGTTGTTGACTGGCAA
>CM065731.1:67796968-67829468 GCA_033310375.1 Conus canariensis | reverse complement strand
AACCAACCACACCAATCTCAGGACAGTGTGTGCTACACGCTACGGCTCCTCACATTTCACCCTTTAGGCCTACACGCCAGCCCAATAATGGCTGTTGCTTTTCAGCCCTTTACATTTAAAAACAACTGAATAATGGAATCAGCGTCACATCCTTAACCACACTCTGCTCAGTGAAGAAATGGCCTCAGAGCCTGAACGCTGGGAATATATATAGGCCTTCCAGCCCCTTTCGACAAGATCTTTCGAGAAACTCCTTTGCGGCCTAAGTCACGATGGAACCACTAGAAGCGTCTAAGGTGCCTAAGATCTGGCTTCACTGGGCTGCTCTTGAACTGACATTCTATCCCCCAGGGCCCGACAAACACTGGGGCCGACCGTCATGTAAGTGGCTGGATCTGGAGGAGTGCAGAGGAAACATCACGACAGACCTTTAGACTCCGTACCTAGGGCAAAATCCAGCATGTGTGCACTCCGTCGCCAACGACTCCCACCTGCGGATATTTACCTCTCTAAAATCTCAAGTCCACCTCAGCCAAGACAACACCAACCACGGTTCCACGGTCTCCCGGGGCTGTCTCCTCGGCCTATACTTAGTCTTCCAGACCAAGCCATCCAGACCAGCCATGGTCAAAGAGACCCAAGGCCTCCTTAGCAAAAGCAATACCAATGACGATGTGGCTGAAGTCCAATGACTGTCTCTTCTATCCCAGTCTGCCCAGACCAGCCGTAGGCAAATTGTCTGCTGAGTGACCAGCCTCTTAACTGGCATTCCAAACTACCAGCTAGGTTACCCCTCACTGTGATCCTATCCCATGTTTGCGGGATTAACCACTGCAAACTCTGTTCTCAAAAGTTGGGCAGAATCATACCCTTTACAATATGAAGATAAAAAATATTGTTTACAACTTTCAATATGGCATGCGTTTAGGAAGAAATAAACTAGTTTCAGATGACAACGTGTATTTAGGCTGAAAAAAGCATACAAACTGCAATCTACGAACTACTGTGCATGAAATTAAGAATACGCACACACGCATGAATGCACGCACATATACATGCACGCGCACACACACACACACACATATATACACAAGCATACAGACAGACAGAGGCACAGAGAGAGAAGGGGGGGGGGGGGGGGTGCGCGCACGCGGGAATCAGCGCAAAATCTTTGGATGCAAAAAAAAAGAAGAAAAAATTGCCCATCAAGTGCTCATTAAACACTGAATCTCAGTTTTATGACTGTTCCATTAGATAGTTATGACAAGATATTGACAGAAAATGAACTAGATTTGTATTCACGTTCAGACCCCTCTGCATTTCCTTCCAAATTTACCACCAGAGTAAGTGACAGATTACAAACAGATTAGTCCTGGGCCGAGGGGTAAAAATGGTACTCTTACCATGAACATTGATTTTTCGAATAGATAAGATGGTGTTCTGTTATAAATTACTTTGTACAGAAAAACAGCTTTATTGAAGTAACATTTAAGACTAAAATTGTTTGTGATCCTTTTCAAGAGAAGTAGATCTGAGAAGAATGAATTTTAAAGAACTTCTGTATACGCTTTGGACTGGCTTTAGCTAGTTCGGAAGTCTGCAAGGGAGGTGATCTGTGTTAGAACTCGCGTTCAGCGAGTGACCCTGCTGTTTCCACGGGACAAATGGATGGCACCTGTGGGCATGCCCAAAGCAATCTAGGCTATCAGCCAGCCTAACCGTGTAGACAGAAAATGCCCAAACTTAGGTGTGAAACGGTGTGCCTGTAATGCATGTAGTCAATGTCCCGATCGTTATCCTGGTGTGCGCTTCGGATCAGATATGTGACTCTAGATTTATTTACTTGACCCACAGTAAACTGAGAGAGAGAGAGAGAGAGAGAGAGAGAGAGAGAGAGAGAGAGAGAGAGAGAGAGAGAGAGGAGAGTGACAGTGACAGTAAACTGAGAGTCAGAGAGAGACAGAGAGAGCGAAAGAGCTCTCGAGAAAGAGAGAGACAGACAGACAGAGCGAAAGAGCTCTAGAGAAAGAGAGACAGAGACAGAGAGGGTGGGGGAGGCAGACAGACATGAAGGCAAACAGAGAAAGGGGGAAGGGGAGAAAGCAAGATAGATTCAGGCAGAGAGATGCAGAGACAGACGGAGAGATAAAAAAAGAGGAAAACGCTACTCACCACAAAGGGCAAATGGTTGATAAGAGTAGCCAGAAGAGTGAAGCAGAAGACCACACGGCAGAGCTCAGCAGACAAGTTCAGCTCGTTATAGCGGGCGTGCACCGTGGGAGGATTGCTTTTGGCCACACCTGACTTGACCGATGGTCTTACGACTATCGCTGCCGCAGATCTGGCTACTCCCTCTCCTGCACTTGCCGGACGTGACGGTCCATGCCCATAAACACCGGGCCGATTCGCTGGCGAGCTCTCTGTTGAGCTCAAGCCCCCACCGGATGAATACGAGACAGCAACGTTCTCGGCGCTGGCTGTCACTGGCGAGGCGCTTTTCCCCTCGTGCTCTCCTGGGATTTTGCCGTTGCGATGCATATAAGAGAGGCCCCCGTTGTTTTGATGGCTGCTATTGTTTCTATGATGCTCTGCCGAGTTTTCCCCTTTGTCCAAGCTCGATCCGCCGCTGAGGCTATGTCTCTGGCTGCTCGTGCCTGCGCCTTGGGGCGCCAGACCTTTGTTGACTGCAGAATCCAGCAGTGAGGATGACGGCAGGTAGAATCGGCCGGCCTTGTACTTCTGGATAGCCGTCTTCCTCATATAATGGAAGACGGCCAGGGTGTCGGAGGAGGCCACCAGACTGAGCACCACTGTTGCCAAGGTGACTATGATGAAGAACAAGACAAAGGATATGCCCAGGCCTTCGGGCAGAAAGTGACACTCACCTGTCGTTGTTGTGACGACATGAGGGGTAGAGTTCCCATCTCCACCCACTAGTTCTTTGGAAGTGGTCTCATGGTAGTACGTATAGAAGGAACTTCCCACCACGGGCACGATGCCCGTCACCACAGCCGCCACCCACGCGATGACGACGAGAATCTTTACGACAGTGGAAGAGCTGTACACTTCCTGGCCCGACGTGAACCTGAGGATGCACATCCAGTGCATGTTCACGATCAGCATGACCAGCAAGTCGGACATCCGAACGCAGAGAACGACCCAGACATAGAAGGAACAGAGCTCGAACCATCTCCAGTCATCCTCCAGAAAAGCCATAATGGCCGGTAACGGTACCACCACTACCGCTTCCATCATCATTGTGACGAACAGCGAGAGAAAAGCCACGTCAGTACCATGAAACTGGCCTTTGTAATGACACACGATGACGATAGCAATAACGTTGGTGATGAGAGCTAGAGGCGATAGCACCAACCAGGCAATCGGGATCCCTAAATGCGTCATGGTCACGTCACTTCCGCTTCGTAAGCCATCAAGTCGACTGAATCAATTAAATGAAGTTGTGATGATGAAAGCGAGATCTTGTCTCCTCATTCTGGGAGTATATTGCCAGCTTTTGTGAAAACAACCGAAGTCGTGTCTCCTCGGAAATAATCTCACACATTGTAAATCATCTTAACGTTACCCATAAAAAGTCTATACTGTTAACCCTAATCCTCTTCTTGACAGTGTCTAGCATGGATGTTTTCGTTCCTTGTTTGCAGCCACACTCCTTTCCTGTTACAGATAGCTGTTCCAAATCCCCTGGAATGATCAACAGAAGACAAAGCCACGTGCAAACACTGATTTCAATTCCTTTTTATTGGTCGACTCACACAACATTCCAAGCTTCATCTTCAGTTCATGATTTGATTAGCATGGAGAATACTGCTCGTTTTCCCGAGAAACGACCTTTCCGGGTATGTTCTGCTTCATTTATATCAACTTTACTTGCGTTTCGACATACACAAAACAAATCGGCTTGGAGTTCAGGAATACCAACACAATGGTCGAAGCATCTTGCTAGCGCTTCTCAATCGTGTCGCAATTATACATCGTCCATCCACAAGTTTGTGTGTGTGTGTGTGTGTGTGTGTGTGTGTGTGTGTGTGTGTGTGTGTGTGTGTGTGTGGTGTCGTGGTGTGTGTGTGTGTGTGTGTGGTGTCGTGGTGTGTGTGAGTTTATGTGCACGCACAAGCGCGCCCTTGTGTGTGCGTGCCCGCGCGCGTGTGTATGTGCGTGAATGCGCGTGTGCACGCGCGCGCGTGCGTATGCCTGGTTCTCCACGTGTTAAAATAACCTTCAGGCCTTTATCCCACACAAGCCATCAGAAGATTACTCCCGCCGAATCCGCTTATATGTGTTCAAGAACAGATCCATACTGACCATCGGTTTGTCACAATCTCCTTTCCCCCTCCCTCACTTCCTCCCTAAATCACCCTTTCATTTGGCGCAAACTCCGCCTACTCAGCCTGATAGGCTTTTTCCCCTCTGTCGACTTGGCCTGGTTTCACACTCAGTCGATATTACAGTGGTTATAATCTTTCGTTGCCATGGTTGCCACCGTTGTTTACGTCGTGACCAGGGAAGAGATGGAAAGCATTTGTCCGTCAATTATGTTTTGGTCTGCAGGGTGTTGTCGGGTTACAGGATCTGAAGCAGAGAAACAAGGTGACAACAGAACGTACGGGTTAGTCAAATGTCCTTTTACGTTCTTAGAAGAATATGTATTCACACAAGCCTACATACATTCGCTACCACGGGCAAACACATGCAAAGCATGCAAGCGAACACCTGCACACGCACAAAGACACGCATGTAAACATGCGCGCGCGCGCGCGCGCACACACACACACACACACACACACACACACACACACACACACATACATACACACACACAAACACGCACACACACGCACGCACACACACACACACACACATTCCCTACACTGACCGACACACAGAGACCTACGTGCTGATCGGCGAGATAAAAACGTCACCACGCTACCATTTATCATCCTAAAAAGGTTGTAAACATGTGGCATGTAGTCAGTGTCCGAGTTATTCGTATTGTCTACTTTCACTGAGCTGTTCAGCTTTAGCTTCATTTGGGAAGCGTCACAGTACATCGACTATGTCATAAGACCGAAGAAGCGTATAGAATAAAATCTGATTTATAATGTTGTTTATAGCCCAGACGACGACAAAGTCCTCAGTTAAATGAATCAGTAAACGTAACAACTGAATCAACAGATGTTAAAAAATTAACACTTCAAAAAACGAGAACAAAGTTTATGCCCCCCCCCCCCCCCCCCCAAAAAAAACAAACAAACAAGCAAACAAAAACGAAAAGTTCACACAGTTCGCCATCATTCATAAGATAGGCTTTCTTAAGTTCGACCTCTGTAGTACATCAGTTCAATCAGTCAAGAGGGTCGGTCAACGCGTACCCCATTCATTTAATGAAAAAAAAAAAAAAGACCGAAAAGTTCACACAGTTCGCCATCATTCATAAGACTTCTTAAGTTCGACCTCTGTAGTACATCAGTTCAATCAGTCAAGAGGGTCGGTCAACGCGTACCCCATTCATTTAATGAAAAAAAAAAAAGACCGAAAAGTTCACACAGTTCGCCATCATTCATAAGATAGGCTTTCTTAAGTTCGACCTCTGTAGTACATCAGTTCAATCAGTCAAGAGGGTCGGTCAACGCGTACCCCATTCATTTAATTTTTCATTGTTAAATGAGAATCACCCGACGTCAACCACTATAAAGCATATCTGTGAGATCAACAGTGACTGGATACATGTACATCGTTAACATTCTCTCACTGTCCATTATCAGTATAATCTGTCCATACTGCCTAATTACACCGGCTGTCAGGAGGGACAGGTGTCCAAACACATCAAACATCTGGTCCGTGCTGCCACAACGATCAGCCACAACAGCGGCGAGGAAACAGCAGTCGTTGCATTGTGTTTGTTTTCCAGCCGTGAAATCATAACTGTTTCGGTATTATTCTTTTCACGAGCAATTCACGTTCTTGTACGCGTGACTGACCCCACGTCCTCTCCTTCGAACTATAAACGGTATGCAGCATGACCACGTATACCACAACATCCTAACACAATCTCCTCTCCAGAGAAGACGGGACAGTCATTCCGAGGCTAAGGACTGGACACTCAAGATTCCGACACCCCGTGTTCACCAAGGTTTACATTGTGACTCTGCTGCATGCCCCATCAGCAATTCTCTAGTGATTGGAGACCACCTTCTCCAGCACAGTCCCATCCACCAAAAGACACGAGCAGAAATTTAGCCTGCAGACACACCAGTGAGGGATAAACTCTTTGAACAAGTGAAAGGAGCTGCGGCTGTATGCGACATTCGCTGGGGCAGCGGGGGTTCCTGTAAGAACGATGATGAAGACTATACCGCGATTATAATTTCTTGGTAAGTCTGTGCAGGTTAATGGACTTCCCTTGTTGTTAGCCACTGACTCAGCAGGGCGGTTAATCGGCCGACAGAGCTTGATTTCTTCCCCGTTCTTTAACGACAAAATCGATGGTGCAGCCTCGATCGATGTCTGTCTATGCACGTGACCCATGTTCAGTGTTTGCTTCAGAGGATGTGCGCAATCATCAGATTTATATTCCGATCACTGATGCGTGGCACATACACACAGAGACGAATATAGACGCACACGCACACGCAACTCGCGATGTAAATGTCAAGTTCAGTGGTGCATAGCACACACGTACGTGCGCGCGCGCACACACAGACACGTACACGCACACCCCAGATCAAATTGACTCGCCATAGCTATCTACCCATCAGACGTCAGAAATGTGGGATGTTTCGACTTGATGAAGCAAAACCCAGCGTTTCACCCCGCAAGAATAATTTCTATCAAATTAGTTGAATACAGTGTACAAGAAGTCAACAAGTGTCATGCGCGATTAATCCACTCCCTGCAAAAAAAAAAAAAAAAAAAAAAAAAAGCGTCCCCTATCTTGGACAAAGTTTTTACTCGCCTGCAAACGGTATCCCTTCGCATTTTGTCAAACCTACAAACCTCAAAATTTCTATCTCTTGTACATACTACTGCTACAGTCAGCTCTTTTAATCTGTAATTACTTAATCTATATACAGGGAAATGCAACTAACCTTTCCTGATCAACAATGCAGATACCTGTATCTCTCGGGCCCGCTTGGTGTAAGCATGTAATATCAAAGCAGAGAGTACAACCCTGTCAAGCCCTATCAGACCAGAATAGAACTTCATATCATAATCTTAATCATCATCATCCTCAGTAATCATAATAAAAGAGAAAAAAAAAATCTCATGGCCCTTCGTGCTTATGCTTGTGGAGACCTCAGTGAGATAAAAAAAAAAAAAAAAAAAAAAAATTCCTCTCCAGACCTATGTCTGTGCTGAGTTCGAGTCAGCTGTCGGTATCGGCAAGTTCATGGGACTGTCTTTGGAAGGGTACCGCAGTGCCCTCCGAGGGGAAATTAACTCACGCTGGCTCCGCGACTAGGCAGTTTTTGTTGTCTGATGAGGCTTGCAAGTTGTGTTCTACATATGTTGATCGGAACAGCACTCTGACTTCGCCGTGGCACTGTCTCTCGTGGTGCTCAATGACGGCTTGACGCTGATTGCTCCTAATATGCTGATTGAAAGTTCGACAACGGTCTGTGGAGCCAATTAACGAATGAAAGTAAACACTGAATTGTATGGAATATCAAAACAACACACACCCCACACACACAACACACACACACACACACACACACACACGCACGCGCACGCACACGCACACATATACACCAATCAACTGTTCCTGAAACAGACAGCCAAACACGACAGGAAAGAACAGTGCCTGTCCCACAATACTTTGTTTTGTGCAGTTAGAAAGCAACATGCATAAGAAATAGCTAGAGACAGAAAGGACCGCAAGTCTGTGCGAATACAACATCTTCAGTGGAAGCAACAATGAGAAAACACAGCAAACTGTATGGTAACAAAACAATCAAAGTCAAAGAAACTGTCGACACAAGAAACCAGACCAGAGAAGAAGAGAGAGAGAGAGAGAGGAGAGAGAGAAGAGAGAGAAGAGTATGACAGAAACAGAAGAACGAACAAAGGACATTGCGAGAACGATCGACAAACGTTGAACTGAGCACAACCCAAAGTAAGACTGAGCGGCGACTGAAGATATGTAGGAGGATATGGGTATGAACAATCATAGGTCGTTCTATTTTGACAAAAGAATACACATCAATCCTCACAATACAAAATACTTATTACAAGACGTTCGCTTCTGTTCTCCAAAGACAAAAACCACAAAATGAACAGATTAGAACACAAATAGGTTTGTCAGATGATCACTTCCGTTTTTCGATATTGATAAAGATTTAACGTTTAGGGAAGTCGTGACACACTCTCCGTCGGCTTAAAAACGACAGGGAAAGACATTTTATCTCCAAGACGTACTCTCCTGGGATCTGTCATAGTGAGCAAACATTATTAAAAGTTATTTGTGTCTTCAGCAGTTTAATCGGGAACAAACAATAGGTTTAAAGGATTAGCTGCGGGACGAAATGATCACTGGTAAGATATTTACTTAACGTCTGCAGGAAAACCACACACATACACACACACGCCGCGCAACACACATACACTACACATACACTTCCCACATACACAGGGAAATGGAGAGGGAAAAAAGAGACACCATTACAAACACAGGAGAGAGAGAGAGAGAGAGAGAGAGAGAGAGAGAGAGAGAGAGAGGAGAGAGAGAGAAGAGAGAGAGAGACGGAAGAGAGAGAGAGACGGAGAGAGAGAGAGACAGAGACAGAGAGAGAGAGAGAGAGAGAGAGAGAGAAACACACACACACAAAACACACACACACACACACACACACACACACACACAAGGAGCCAGAGACAGAGATGGACTGGCACAAAAAGGCAAGACAGAGACAGCATATGTCAGAATTTATACACAACTGACTATAGAAAAAAAAAAAAACCAACAGTACACTAACTTGTATCATTCCAACTCCGAATGCCGACAACTTACTGTTCAATACACCATCAGGCATGATCTGATGTTACCAGATGATATAGCCCAACTGCACCTGTTCACCAAGACAGCAATAATAATCACCCATAGCAGTAGCACAGGTAAGAATGTCACCTCAAAAGGGACCCGAGTGTACGTGCATCTTCCTCCCTAACAACGTAAGAGGTAAGCCAACAAAGAGTATATTATGTTGTTCATATGTTTAAATAGTCCTAATCTAGCAAGAACAAATTCAATTTCTTAATCACTTCCCCACTCATTAGTTTCATTATACACTCACTCACACATGTACCGCGGTGTTTCCTAGGACCTTAAATGTACTCGAAAACAATATGAACACCCCGAAAATTAAGAGAAGCCGAGAGAAAATTCTGTCAAAATAGTTTGAAACTTATTCCTTTGGACCAAACCGTTTTAGTTACACTGTTACAAGTATTTCCGTCACGGACAGATCCGTTAAATTAATCACAGGATTACATTCCATTATGACCTCGCTTCAACAAGTCTCAAAAAGAGGGGGCTGCTATGCCAAGAACAGCACTGTAGACAATGTAGCAAAAAAGTTGAGGCGAATGCCTTTTAGGAAACGCTGTCGCGGTAACGCTGACGTCAGCACATAAGACAAGGGTTAACGTTTGCAGGCAACGTTAAGTCCGGGGGTGGGGGTGGGGGGTGGGGGTGGGGATCTTCATCTTGCGCTGTGATTCTTCCCTTCCACTTACATAAAGACACGCAGGTAGTCTGGGTGACTTCGAGGGACAAAACCTATGGTGGACCTCGATCAGAGCTGTGCACTCTCAAACTTTTGGCATCTTCTGGGACACGCGGCCCAGCAGAGCGTAGTCGTTACAGCCCCGAGCAAAACAAGCACTCAAATTATGAGTAATTAGGCTTTAGCAAACACGCTGAAAATCCTTTAATTGTTCAATCAAACGCTCTAATTTTCTTATGAAGATTACACTGAGAAAACTTTAGTGAAAAGCCCTAATTTAGCAGCCACCACTGTCTCCATCTCACTGACTAGCTCTTTACGGAGAGAATGCCTGTTCTCTCCGCTGAGCCCGAATCAATGAGAACGACACAAAAATGGGGTCCTGAACTAGGACTTTGCAAACTCTGGAAACTTTTTGTCCAGAACGGTTCCTGAACACAACTACACACTGTGCTCTGCACGAGGCTCCGAAGAATACGTACTAGTTGACAACCGTAGCCCAAAACTGACAAAAGCCTTTCTTATAACAGGCTGAGCGGTCATCAACATGGAAAGCTGCTCGACGTCCATCTCAGCACCTGAGTCTAACGCTACATATGCCTTTTCACAAAATCTGACAGAAGCAAACATTTCGGTCTCCATAAACTACCTCTACAGTTGTGAATATTTCTGTCACAGTCTGCCGTGACAATCCTTTCTGTTAAGTCCCAGTCTGGCAGCCCCCTCACCCCCCCCCCCAACCCCCACCCCCCTCCCACTCTTTGTTTTGATCTCATTGAGTGAAGTTCTACGGACAGAATGGCTATTCTCTAAACTAGGACTTCGCCAACTCTGCAAGCATTTGTCCAAGAAAGATTCACCAACCTGCCGCTAACATGAGGCATCAAAAAACAAGCACTGCATGACGACTGTGGAATAAATATAATCAAAACCTGTCTTAACAACATGCGATTTGGCCTTCTATCAGACTAAGTAAGCAACTGTCAACACCAAAAACAACTCGGCGTACACCTTGAATTAGCCGGATCATTTGCACACGCTACACGCTTTGTCACAACATTTGAACTGCCAAGAAGCAGCACTGCTGTCTCCATATGCCACTTCTTCCTTTGTAAATTTCTGTCACCTTCTACTTTGACAACACTTTCAAAAAATGCTTCTTTTTTATCCTTCTTTGTTTCGTTTTGCTTTGTTTTTCTCTCCTATTTTTATTCGTGTGGCAATGAAGACTGTTGATTAGTGTTTCTCAACAACAAAGTTCAAGAACATCAGTAATAAGATTGCATTTCCACATCAAAGACCGTTCACCACTAAATATGCACGTTTTAACAACCAATATTCAACAAAAATATTCAATAATTACTACTTAATAGCTAAAACAAAACAAAACAAAACAAAAAAAAAAAAAAGGGGGGGGGGGGGGCCGAACAACAATAACAAACACCACCAGCAACATTGCAGTTATTGGACATCCGAAGTTGTGAAGCACTGACTCGACATGAAAACTAGTCTGCCGGAGAAATGGTTTTTGTCTTCATTTTTGGGCCACAAAATCGATCGCTCTGCCTTGATCGATGGCTGGCTGCCTACATCCGCGACTCCATGTTCAAGACTTGCGTCAACGGATACATGCCACATCAGATTTATGTGGCGATCAGTGATGCGCAGCATGCGGACACGCGTGCACACACACAAACACGCGCGCGCGCGCACACACATTTTACATTCATGGTACATTAACAGATACACGCAAACACCCTAGTACAGAGAGAGAGAGGAGAGAGAGAGAGAGAGAGAGAGAGAGAGAGGAGAGAGAGAGAGAGAGAGAGAGGAGAGGGCGGGGGGAGAGAGAGACAGAGAGAGGGGGGAGAGACAGAGCGTGAGAGAGACAGACAGACAGAGAGACAGAGTGAGAGAGAGAGAAGTGGCTGACACTGCCTGCCTAACTGCCTGCCGCTCTCGCTCGCTCGCTCGCTCCTCTCTCTCTCTCTCTCTCTCTCTCTCTCTCTCTCTCTCTCTCACACACACACACACACACACACACACACACACACACACTTATTAAGCACAAACAGAATTACAAATGATTGTAAGAGACTCAAGGAACTACCAGCTCACAGAGAAACTAAATGCCCACACCCCCTCTTCTCCCAACCAGAGCGCAGCCACGGGAGAACCAACAACAATCGGCAAGGACGCAGTTCGGACTGCGAACACATTAATGACAAGGCTGCTGTCTATACACGTTCAAAAATCGACGTCTGCGCAGTTTTGTGTATTTCTTTGCTCTGAATTCCCACCTGCGTACACTAGACAAGCATTTATTTACTCAGTTGTGCTTGTATACATTTGTAATTTCCGGTATTCTGATTTTACCCTGCATTCTGACCAACCCGAATTGAACGAAGTTTTTTAAAAGTTAAAAACAAAATTATAACCATAAGGACAAACAGACAAATAATGGCAGAGGAGAATGGACAGCCCAAGCATGTAGAGACAGGAGGGAGGGGAGAGAGAGAGAGAGAGAGAGAGGGAGAAGAGGAGGAGAAAGGACAGAGTGGAGAGAGAGAGAGAGAGAGAGAGAGAGAGACAGACAGACAGACAGACAGATACACAGACAGACAGACAGACAGCCTCACAGGCAGACACACAGAAAGAAGATACGTTTAGGGATGCAGAGAGACAGACAGACAAACACAAGGAGAGAAAGAGACTGACAGAGAAGGAGCGAGGGAAGGTAGAAGAACTGTGTGTTGTGTGTGTGTGTGTGTGTGTGTGTGTGTGTGTGTGTGTGTGTGTGTGTGTGGGAGAGAGAGAGAGAGAGAGAGAGAGAGGAGAGAGAGAGAGAGAGAGAGAGAGAAAGAAAAGGGGAGAGGGAGAGACAGACAGAGACAGACAGACAGACAGAGAGAGAGAGAGGCAGACACAGACACAGTCGTCAGCACTTACTTTTTAGAGAGGTACTGAATACAGCGGAAGCTTTTTTGTCAGAAAAAAAAATCTGAATCAAATAAAGTGAAATAAGATGAACAGATGTTTAGAAGTCAGTTGAGAAATCTTGATCCCTTCCTCCACACAGAAAACAAAAATTATCCGTCAACAGGCATTCCGCAGTATGGCCTACGAGTCGATACTAAACCAGAGTTCGTAGATGACAATATGCACAGTGTCTATAACTGTATATGAGTCTCCTTTTTTTTTTTTAGTAACACTATTCAGAGACGCCGATCGTATCGTGCACGGAGTATCCTCAGAAGAGCTTCCGAGAATTTGTACAGCTTGTCCCTATGTGTGTACGTTATTGTTGGCAAGACAACACTTCCTTTTTATGACAATACCGCAAAGATAACGAGCATTCTGTCTATAACAAAACTGCCATGACAAAGCCAATTTTGTTTGTAATCCCACCACCTTATTAAGGCCATTCTGACAGTAGTCCTATTACCATGACAACGGTCATTCTGATGAAGTGATCCTGTCACTCCAACACCACCCGTTCTCTGAGTAATCGTATTATGTGACAAATATTCTGGTAGAAACTCTATCATCAATCTACAGCAATCATGAAGCGACCGTATCTCCATGGCAACAGCTATTCTGTCAGTAGTTCTATCACCATGACAACAGTTATGCTCTCACCACAATTACAGCCATTCTTCACCACACCAGATATTTTGACACCAAAACCATATCGTAATGACAGCAGCCATTCTGACACTAACCCTCCCCCCCCCCCCCCCCCCAAGAGAACAGACACTCATCATATCACTGTAACAACAGCTACTCTGACACTAACCCTGTCACCATGACAACAACAATCTAGACACTAATCATATTAGCAAAACAGCAGCCTGTTCATATGTGATCATAACATGACAGAAGCCATTCTGTCAGTCAACATATAACCATGACGTCAACTATTATCTCAACAATCCTGTCACCTTGACAACATCTGTTCCGTCAGTAATCCTACCACCATGACAAATATTTGCCAGTAACTTCATCACGTCAACAGTCATTTTGTCAATGAATAACCACAATGACAGAGCCTATTCTGAAAGAATTTTTTCTTCGTGACAAAAGCCTTTATTTTCTAAGTCATCCTATCACTATACGAATACCAATTCTGTCAGCAATCTTACCACCAGAGCAGTCATTCTGTCAATAATCCTAACGCCATGACATCTTCCCTGATAATAATTTCATCATCATGATGACAGCTTTTGTGCAGTCATATCATCATGACAACGGTCATTCTGGCAATAAGCCTATCACAATGACAGTAAAGATTCTGTTAGTTCTCTCATCAAAACAGTCATCCTGTCAGCAGCCTATCACCACTACAACAGCAATTTCGACAGCAATCCTAGGACCACGACTTTCCGTCAGTAATCTTATCACCACAATAGCAATCACTCATACTCATCCTATCATCACGGCCATCCTATCAAATGATCCTATCTGCACGGTCAGTGATCCCATCATGACAACATCCAGTCTGTCAGTAAGCCTATCAGCACAGCATGCGTTCGATCGTTTGGACTAAAGGTTCACGTTCTGCGTGTGCACGGAGCTAATACGTCACCATTAAAAGCAAACATTTTACAGCATTGTTGATGAATACCGCTGACTTTCAGGACGTTCCACTCGGGATTTGTTTACATTCAAAAGAGGTATATCGACGATCCGTGACATGCCAGGCACAAATAAATCGAAGCGTTTCACGGTGTGTGGTCGGAAAGAATGGTCACGTTCTCTCAGGTGCATTCTAAACCAAAGATGGTGCACATTCTCCTCTGTCGCGACTCAAAAAAAAAAAAAAATCTTAATCAATTTCCAGACCGGTTTCCAGTTAACAGCTTAGTTTGTAGGTCTTTCATGGGGCAACCACACTGAATACAGTCATACCAAGGAAGATGTAGAAACTTGTCAAATGGAGAAGCTTGTGATGAGACTGCATGTTCAGCGCCTTGCACATCAATCAACTCAAACCACACATTCTCATTCACGAATGACACTGGATTTACAGATATACTGGTTTGTTTGTTTGTATGTATATTGCTGGAAAAAAAAAAAAAAAAAAAAAAAGCCTCCTCCTAGAATCTGCGACACAAACTCATCTTACTGAGACGTATTGAGTCAAAAAAAAAAAAAACTTTGTTCTAAACTGGTCGTTAATGGCTCTATAGATAGATTGATAGCACAGTCTCAGTTGAAGAATCTGATATTTTTCATCTGGTAACAATTTGTAACAGCTTTTCACCTTTTTCAGATAATTCAGCATTTCTATTGCTGGTCCAGTTCAGTTCACAGCCACTCTCCAATATAGTTGATGTAGATGCCACGGTAAGTGACAGTCTCTATTTGTTAATCATTTTGTAATTAATGATGGTTCTCTTGTGGTGGGCGTTCACCTGTCGACTCGTTTTTTTTTCCCATTCTCGTTCTAATACTTGGCCAATGTTACAAACATATCTGCTGATGCAATTTCACACACACACACACACACACACACACACACACACACACACACACACACACCACACACTTCGAGTCCCGAGTAACTGATCCCGAGGACATTACATCATGTGCGAAGTCCGAGTCAAAACGAGACGTTAGTGCACATAGAAAGAAAAGTCGTATCCTTCCCTACCTCCAGTGATCCTTGAACCAGTCACTGTCAACATCTTCCATTCTGAATGTTCACCAGTAGTTGTTGCAGATCTATCTGTGCCTGACACAGCTTTCCGGACCACAGTGCGAATTCGGGATCTTCTACAGTGATGATTGGCATACATCGTCAAAGGGGTTAACTAATAAGCAAAGATCCACATTTCTCTCACTGTTCCCGTTTATTGAGTATTCAATATCTTTTTACGTTAGCACTAAAAGCCTGAGGTATCCCACATAGTTGGTTGAACAAACACAACATAATTGTATAAGATGTACATTATTTTAAATCCTTCCTTTCCTTGTGTTTGTATCCACGTTTAATACTTCTGTTAAGACGTAGCGGCAAAATACTGAACTTTTAAAACTCATTATGTGGAGATAAACTGTCACGCTCCAAATCTTGCTGTCAGTCAAAAGATCATAGGCCTACATTGTATGCATTCTAACATTTTTCTGTAATTCAGATTTTTTTTTCTAGTATAAATTGTATTCAACCGAAAACAAAACGGTGTGTGTGTGTGTGTGTGTGTGTGTGTGTGTGTGTGTGTGTGAACAGTATACGTTACATCAAAAACGAATGCACTGCAGTTCCAGATTTAGTCCCATGTGTGACAAGGGGACACGTCTTAGAGCAATGTTTTGAGTGCTTTCCGTGATCGTGTAACCAAGAGTAAATAAAACGTTTGGTGGAACCAGCTAAAGAAAAACTTATTATGAAGATACCCCTCCTTTCCCCTCGCTCTGCTCCTTTCTCCCCCCCCCCCCCCCCCCCTTCTCTCCCACCCTCCCACTTACCTGCTCCAGGCTAACCATATACTTTTTGTTTGACATGTACACAAGAGCAGCAGTGGCAGAAGAAATGTGCAAACACAAAAGAGCATTTATTCCAGATTAGATAAACACACATGCAGATACGCACGCATGCACGCACGCACGCCCACATGTACGCACCTACACACAGACACACATGCGCGCTCGCGCCGCACACACAACACCACACACACACACACACACACACACACACACACACACACACAAGATCTATACATTATTTAGGCAAACATACATTTGTTGTTACAACAATCTCCCCCCCCCCCCCCCCCCCCCACCCCCCCCCCCCCCCCCCCCACCCCCCGCCATCTCTTTCTCTCTGCTCGTGTACATGACAATTACTTTACCTGCACCCAAGTGACCCTCCACCTCAAAATGACTCTAGGGTCACAACGTGTATTCAGTCTATTTGTCTTTTACATTTACGTTCTTGCAGCATATTTCACCGCCTTTTCAACGCTTTCAAATTAGACACAAGGAGACCCGACCAACGCACTAGGTTAATGCGTGCGTCTGACATGCGCTACATCCCTTCAATAAGCCCTTCTTCCATCCATTTCCTGTTTTTCATTTATGTCTATTTCTTTATTTACTGGTTCATTTATTCATTTACTTATTTATTTGTTCATCAGTTTATTTATTCGGTCGTTATTTTATTCATCTATTCATTCATTTTTCCTGTTACCCCTGCGAATTATGTCCTCGTGACTTAGCAATTGTAACCTATATGGACTAGTCCGCACGCTGTGACGTCCCTTCGTGAAACCGGAACTGGAAACCACCTGCACCAGCACCAACAACCATAGCAACAAAAATCAATACCACAGCTACACTTTGATAAAAGAGTATGCCCTCCTTACAATTCATTTTGAAAGAAGAAGAAAAAATGTCTAGTCGATTCCTAAAGCATTCCAGAGGCGTTTCTATGGAACGCGTTTTAATGGTCATCTTTTTATGCAGTCTGTGAAGTTTGTTTCTTTCCACTACCACATAGTTCCATCTTCACGGTCCTGCCGACCGACCACACTGAGCTTTTTCACGTCCGGCTGTCGCGAAGCTTGGGAAGGGGGGGGAGGGGGGGGGGGGGGGGTTTGGAGGAGGTCCCCATTCTGACGAGAGAAAAAAACCGGCAAAGACAATATTTACATCCAATACATAACATAGCAGTTAACCTATTGCTGAAGGCACATGAAACGAGGCTGTGCTTGGGGCTGGCCATTCCGCTGAATTTATCGCCCCAAGATTGAAAAAAAAAAGTTAAGTTTAAAAATCGTGAAAAGTATTTAATGCAAATGAACCATAAAAAGCCAAACGAGCAGACACCGCAGACTTCATGTTGTTTTTATAGACCAGCCGGCCGCAGGAGGGGGGGGGGGGGGGGGGGGACATATCAGGGCTGTGACTAGGTCAAAATCAATACCAAACATGCATGTAAAAAGAAAAAAAAAAATCTGTATTCCAAACATGCTAAAAACAGTTTGAATTCGGATCTATTTTGACAAAATCTTAAATAAACAATATCCACTCCCTTCAGAAACTCAAAAATCTCATCCAGAGGAACATCCCTCAACAATGTCCTCATGGAGTCTGCGGTCAAGTGCATAATTCCATTTTCATGCAAATCCCGGCACGCTTTCAGAATGTATGTTTCTTTGCGAGTGGCTCATCACATGGCAGTGAACATGGAATGTCCTCGTCTTTTACAAACGGGTGTACAACGTCTTTTACAAACGGGTGTACAACGTCTTTTACAAACGGGTGTGCAAGAAGTGGCCTCTGCGTCACTGGCTCAAAAGCGTTTCTTCTTTGCGGCCACCACAGCAGGTAGTGAAAATAAGGTTTGGACGGATATGAAAGTTTATTACGCCGTTTTGTGTTCCGGTCATTATGCCAGAGGTCTTACGGCGTCAACGATGAACCTTGGATTTTAGCGTGTCCTGGGTATAGATGATCTAAACAGCTGAGTCCATTCTGAACAGGGTGTAAGTTCTTATGACCGAGTCGACAGATTACAACAAGAAGCTGGCGTGTTACAAATTGTGACCAAAGAAGGAAGTGTAAAAGCATCCCAGAATAAAGGCAGTAGTACCAGCAAAAAATGTAAACACAAACAAAGACGGCAGTAAAGAAAGGGGAAAAAATAGAGACAAAGGGAGTAAATGGACAGAGAAGGCTACTAGCACACAATTTCCAGAAAGCTAGGGTACTGTCTCTGCCGAAAGAATCCCGACATCCCCCAAAGGCAACCATCTTAAGCTTCGAGTAAAAATCCACGCAAAGTCTGATGATTCATTCATCTCTCTCTCTGTCTCTCTCTCTCTCTCTTCTCTCTTTGCGCGCGTCAGTGTGTGTGTGTATGTGTGTGCGTGCGTGCGAACGGGCGCGCTTGCAAGCGTTCGTGCGTGCGTGACGCTCGCGCGCGAATGTGTGTGTGTGTGTGTGTGTGTGTGTGTGTGTGTGTGTGTGTGTGTGTGTGTGTGTGTGTGTGTGCAAACGTGCGTGCGTGCGTGTGCACTAGCGTCTTACCTAAAAACAAACACGAAATCAAAATCACCAGCATATCGAAATTTGTTATGTCATATCCGACGCTCAGTCTGATTTTGCTCTACAGACTACAAGTGCAAAACTTACCAAACTGAACCATCAAAGTTGTAATAATGAACATGGCTAATTGCAGAGTCACACTCAACAATCACCATAAATTATAATTACAAAAAAATGGAGGGGGGGGTGGTAGGAAAATGTTCGTTCTGTGCAACAACAGCAAAAGTCGCAATGTTTCGTTGCACTGGGGACTTTCAGGCGGTTGCTTATCGACGGTGAATTCCGTCTCACTTCATGGCGGAGACTCCAACTGCCATCAGTGGACACTGTCTTCGGTAAGCGTGTGGAGCACAATTACTATTATTCTGGATTTTTTTTTCTTGCTCCGCAAATGTCGCATAGAAAGCAAAAATCTGTTTGGGCATGAGAGTACAGTCAAACACACACACACACACACACACACACACACACACACACACACACACACACACACACACTTAAATCTACCTTCTGCGCCTTCACTTATTCAAACTGCAAACTTAGTAACTTCATCAGGCTGGCTGGCTGGCTGGCTACCTCTCCGTCTACTTATCTATAACTATCTATCAATCTATCTGTCTACATGTCTGTATCTATCTGTTTATGCATTTATTGCGGTCCAATTTGTGCCTCTCCTATTTCCCGTGAAACTATATTTGTTTTGTGTACGTGTAATAAATACACCTGACTTTTTCGCTTGGTCTGTAAATGCATCATCATAACAGCTTGTATATGCCTAAGTATTATGCAGTCAATCATATTGTTTATTGATTTAACACCTCAACATATTCACAGCAGCATACCAAACATATTGGCATGGCATGCACAGATTTCCCATTGACAGTGGCCACTGTCCATGAAATGTAACCACAACAAGCAATGCGACTTAACGGTCCAACTTAGACAAATATAGTTTAGAGACAAAGAGACGGCATAAGGCGTATCTGTCACTATGACAACAAGCATTTTGTAAAAGCATGCTGCGTGCTTAGCACTACAAGCAGCAGTGTGTGTGTGTGTGTGTGTGTGTGTGTGTGTGTGTGTGTGTGTTGTGGTTGTGTGTCTGTGTGTGCGTCTGTGTCTGCGTGCGCGCGCATCTGTGTATGTGTGTGTGTGTGTGTGTGTGTGTGTGTGTGTGTGTGTGTGTGTTGTCGCGCGCGCGCGCGCGCGCGCGCGCGATTGGGGTGGTGATGTCAATTTGCAAAGCAGAAGATTCTTACTGCCATAAACGTCATTATGATTTGACATAAATGACCTCTGTATCAATAACATAAAACTCTCTTTCTCTCTCTCTCCGTGTGTGTGTGTGTGTGTGTGTGTGTGTGTGTGTGTGTGTGTGTGTGTGTGTGTGTGTGTGCAGTGTGTGTGTGTGTGTGTGTGTGTGTGTGTGTGTGTGTGTGTGTGTGTGTGTGTGAGAGAGAGAGAGAGAGAGAGAAGCGAGAGAGAGAGAGAGAGAGAGAGAGAGGAATGTGTGTGTGTGTGTGTGTGTGTGATGGGAGTGGTGAGGGAGAGAGAGAGAGAAAGAGAGAGAGAGTGTGTGTGTGTGAGAGAGAGAGAGAGAGAGAGAGGGGGGGGGGGGGAGAGAGCGTGTGTGTGTGTGTGTGTGTGTGTGTGTGTGTGTGTGTGTGTGTGTGTGTGTGTGTGTGTGTGTGTGTCATTCATTTAACGTCTTTCCACTAATCGTGATATTAGACGGAAAAAAAAAAAAAAAGAGAAAGTAGTGCATGAGTAAAAGAGTAAGACCTGTGCATGTCTAAACTGTATGGAGTTCTATATATTCATGTACGTGTGTATACATACGGATGCTTAGGCGTGAAAATTTACGTGCATTTGAATGTAGGAAGAATATATAGTTACACTATTATAATAGCAACAACAACAAAATCAACAAAATTATACCACACACCACACACACACACACACACACACACACACACACCTCCCCTCACCCCTTCACCTCTTCTATCCCTCCATCACTTCTGCATTAAAAAAAAAAAAAAAAAAAAAAAAAAAAAACGATTATAAATAGTGACCAATTGGACTGTTCTCTAGACTTACAAAAAAGTCAAAAGTCCAAAGCTGGTGAATCGAATATACTGAGCGAGTTATTCTGCGATAAAACTGGAATGAATATCTTCAAGCTTTGACATGAAAGACTATGATTAGGAGATATCTTGCATCCACAAATGCAAACTATATTTTTGACATATTTTGTTTTGAAAGCATCAAGTTTCCATCTGTACATTAAGGAAAGTAATTTTTTAGTCGTAATAAAGTTATCTTTTATATTTTGAATATTAAAATGGTCTTGTTTGTGTGTGTGTTGTGTGTGTGTGTGTGTGTGTGTGTGTGGGGTGTGTGTGTGTGTGTGTGTGTACGTGCGCGCACTCGCACGTGCGTGTATGTATGTACGTGTGTGTGTGTGTGTGTTGTGTGTGTGTGTGTGTGTGTGTGTGTGTGTGTGTTGTGTGAAAAACTTTCACTGCCATAGAAGTCAAGATGACTTATTTGACACGAGTGAATGTTAACGGTAGCAGGAACGTTCTCTGAAAGAGAGAGAGAGAGAGAGAGAGAGAGAGAGAGAGAGAGAGAGAGAGAGAGGTGTGTGTGTGTGTGTGTGTGAGAGAGAGAGAGAGAGAGAGAGAGTGTGTGTGTGTGTGTGTGTGTGTGTGTGTGTGTGTGTGTGTGTGTGTGTCTGTGTATGCAGTATGAGTGTGCTAGTGTGTGTGCGTGCGTGTGTCTGTGTGTCTGTGTGTGTGTGTGTGTGTGTGTGTGTGTATGACTGTGTGTGACTATGTATGTGCTTGTGTGTACGTGCATGCATGTGTGCACATTTGCTCGGAGACGCGCGCGCGCGCGTGTGTATATGTGTAAGCAAGTGTATGCGCGTATATGTGTGTGTGTGACACACAGAGAGAGTGGGGGAGAAAGGGAGAGGGGACAGAGAGACAAAGAGAGAGACACAGAGAGTGTGGGTGTGTGTGCGAGAGAGAGAGAGAGAGAGAGAGAGAGAGAGAGGAGGTGTGTGTGTGTGTGTGTGTGTGTGTGTGTGTGTGTGTGTGTGTGTGTGTGTGTGTGTGTGTGTGACTGACCATGAAAATCATATGTTTACTTCATTTAATGGCTTTTCAAACACATCTATACGGGCTGTTTTGTAATTCATGAGACATTAAAATTTTCTTTCCTAACGAGTACACGTGACAAGATCTTACCTGCTTATGTTTTATTAACAAGCGAGCTGTCCTGGCCTTTCAAATGGCCTCTAACTCAAAACGCAAAAACTTCCTCATTCTTTCGGTCTCCCTGCTTTAGATGCCATTGCTGGTCGTAATCCCAAGCACCCTCAACTGCTGAAATTATCTGAACCGTACAACTCTAAAAATTCGATTGTTACACCACAATTTTTGCTGTGGTTCCCAGTCATGCCAGTATTCCAGGCAACGAAGGCGATGGTTAATCGACTTGCCAAGAATGCCAAAAATAAAAACTTGAGCAGATTCTCTATCCCTCGGACAGATCTGAGACCCAAAGATCAGGCTTATGTCAAAGACTTCTAGGAATAAAACTGCTGACTGATAAGAACTCATCCAATGCCTTCCAAACCTGAAAGAGATGTTAGCGTGTGGCACTGGTCATAAGAAGCAGCAGTCTTGTGCTGTTTGCACACAGATCACTCCTTTTACACCCACTCGAATCTTTTAAAGGTGGAGAAACTCCGTGGTGCTTTCCGCGTGATGTACCGCTCATTGTAAAACATGTTCTTGTGTAATGCAGGGACTCAGATGATATCGGACATAATCTTGTTCAGAGATGTCCCACTTGACGCGATTTTTTTAATTTTTATTTTCTGAAAGATGTACACAAGGATTTTTACGAAATTCTAGTGTGATTTTAGAAAATTCATTTTAATGAGTTGTGTATGTATGTTTTCTCTCAAATGTATTTTGAGCGGTGACATCAAAGAGGAGAGAGCCCTATATGTCCCTTTGCGATCGGCACGGCTTTATGCTACATGAAGTGAACTGAAAAGTCTCTTTTGACCGTATAATTACAGTCGTAACACTGACTAGACTGTTGAAAGCCATTTTTATACTGCTGTCACAGGAGGACTCTTTACTCTTACATGTCTCCACAAAACTGTAAGATTCCACGAGCAAGAAAAAAAAAAAAAAAAAAAAACATCAACCAAAAAGACAACAACAAAAGTGTGCGCAAATCAAGAATATCATAGTAGAGGTCAGGTAGCCCTACTCAGCATGGAAAGAGTGGGGAGGGAGGAAAGAGGTGGGCAGGAAGGGTAGGGAGGAGGGAGGGCGAGAGACGAAGTAAAGTTGGTTAATGCTATATAGTATGTATCCCAAAGGACTGTCACATATTCTGTTCTCGTAGTGAACATCAGAACGGTCGAAAACGTGTTCTCTTCTTTTAGGCAAGTATACACGTGCGCTGCTAAATCTTTGCAGTCCAGTGAGCATTCACTGTCGCAAAAGGTTAATTTCCCGCCCATCTAATCAATACGGGCCCGACTGGCGGGTTTAAAGAGAGAGAGAGAGAGAGAGAGAGAGAGAGGGGGGGGGGGGGCTCACCAGATCAATATTGTTTCAGTGTGTGGGCACGTGGACAGCCGCGCAGTTCCATCTTTGTTTAATGAATTATTAACATGGACTATCTTTTCCTCCATTCTTTTTCATTCTAGTTCGTTTGTTTTGAATAAGACAAAAAAACGATTACAAACAGTGATAGTTAAAGACTGATAAAGAGAGCAAGAGAGACAATTACAGAAAAAAAAATGACAGAGAGAGAGAGAGAGAGAGAGAGAGAGAGAGAGAGAGAGAGAGAGAGAGAGAGAAAACTCGTTAACTTTGCATGTTAACATCATTCCCAACTCCTCTCCATTCCCCAGTCTCTCTTTCTCTCTCTCTCTCTCTCTCTCTCTCTCTCTCTCTTTCCCCCCCCCCCCCCCCACAACCTCTCTGGATCTATTTGTCTGCACGTGTCTTACCTGTGCATGTTTGCGCGCGCGCGTGCGTGCATGCGTGCTTATCTGCGTACGCGTGCATCGGAGAACAAGTGAATGCGTCTGCGAGATCGTATCTGTTTCTGTGCGTCATATGCACGCGATCGTGTGTGTGTGTGTGTGTGTGTGTGTGTGTGTGTGTGTGTGTGTGTGTGTGTGTGTGTGCGTGCGCGCGCGCGGCGCGTGTGCGTGTGTGTGTGTGTGCGTGTGTGTGCGTGTGCGTGTGCATGAGCGCGTGAATATGTGTGTACGTAGAGGGGGGTGGCAGTGTACTCTAACAACAAAGGTGACCAGTGATAAAAAGAAATAAGAAAACAACAAGAAGCACGCCCATGATCGTGACATAATTGCTGTGTGACCGCAAAACTGCGGACAGGATGAATATAATAATCAATTATTAATAAGCATGGAGATGATAGTGTCTGCTCCATAATTACACCAGATGAAACATCTGGAATCATGTACGATATCATGTCTGACCTTGACGTCGGCTCACAATCAATAAGAATTCTGACATTCAGCTTTCAGTCGGCTCACAATCTGTCGGAACAATTGTGACCTTCACTTTGGAGTCAGCTCACAACCACTGCGGAAAAAGGAAGCTGACACACAGAAAGATGAATAAATCTGCGTGTGCAAATATAATTGTTCTTTTAACGACCACCATATGTTAAGATGAGACTGACGTATTTAGTATTTGGGAACAAAAGTGCTGAATGAGAAAACTAAATATAAGAGCCGGCCTAACAAACCCATGTAATACAGTGAGGTATATGTACTATGCATGGTGGGGAAGACAAACGAACAGTAATATAGTTTTCAGTCCTACGAATGTGTTGTGTGTGTGTGTGTGTGTGTGTGTGTGTGTGTGTGTGTGTGTGTGTGTGCGCGTGCGTGCGTGCATGAGTGCGTGCGTGCGTGCGATGCGTGTGTGTGTGTGTGTGGTGTGTGTGTGTGTGTGTGTGTGTGTGTGTGTGTGTGTGTGTGTGTAAGTGGTGTGTGTTATGTTTGTATGTGCGTACATGCACGTTTGCATGCTTGCATGTGTGTGTGTGTGTGTGTGTGTGTGTGTGTGTGTGTGTGTGTGTGTGTGGTGTGGTGTGCACGCGCGCGTGTGTGTGTGTGTGTGTGTGTGTGTGTGTGTGTGTGTGTGTGTGTGTGTGTGCGCGCGGCGCGCGTGTGTGTGTGTGTGTGTGTGTGTGTGTGTGTGGTGTGTGTGTTGTGTGTGTGTGTGTGTGTGTTGTGTGTGTGTGGTGTGTGTGTGTGTGTTGTGTGTGCACGTGTGTGTGACAATGACAGTGAGCCTGTGTTAATGACGGTATGTTTGAGTGTGTGTGGGACTGTGCGCTCATGCGTATGTGTGTGTCTGTCATTCTGCTGACAAAATAACTGGAATAGTTGAAATGATTTCATCCTATGATTGGTTTGAAGAGTCAACGTTCACAAGCATTTACGCCGCCACCCCTAAAGACTGAATACGAAATGACGAAGGAAAAAGTTAACGAACGATACACACACAAATGCACACACACATCATGCACCCGCGGCCGCGCATGTACGGTGTATACAAGCACAACGGGCCCGCCGCGCGTGCACACACACACAAACGCGCGCGCGCACGCCCCACACCCCCCCCCCCCCCCCCCCCCCCCCCCCAAAACGCACAATCGCGTGCGCTCGCGCGTGCGCACGAAAAATGTGAAGAGGATGGCTTAATAAGCGCGCAGGGGAAGCGTCCAATTACTAGTCCTTAAGTTAATCCTTCAAGAAAACAACCTCCTGATGAGTCCTTTAAATGGCCCCCCGTCATTTCTCAACGCTTGCATACCATTTATTGTAAGCCAAGCACGTTTTGATGCCTCAAAAACAAAGCACGTGCTCGGTGCCCCGGGTAATCAATGACACACTGAGAAATGTCAATACAAGATCACGTAACTCGGGTCCGGCCGATGTTGGTCCTGCTAGCTGTTCGGTCATGTCAATTCAATGGCAATATTCTGCTTGCCATGCTAGGTTAGATCCGCATTGTTAAGTGGTGTCTGTAGAAGACATTTGTCGAATATTCCCTTGTCTGTTTTTGTATAGTACATTAAATAAGCGTTTCTTTACAATGTGCTTTGTGTGTTTACTGTATTTTGGCAAATATCCTCAGGTATCAAAATGCCACTCAGATACACAGGCTGTGTTGATCCATTCGTCTGCTTGATGTCAAACTAACTCTGAAGTTAGAGTTCGCCGAGTAATGTAATAAATCCCTGTGGTAGAAATAAAAATACACCCTAGACGGACAATGATTCCCGCTGATTGAAATTAAACTGGGAAATGAATCGCTGTGGTTGTCATTAGAATAAAGCAGAATCTGTTAAACGAACTAGCATGGCTGACGTGGAGGCAGAACAGAAGCTGTGCAATAAATCAACATGGCTGACCTAAAGAAAATAAAGCAAAAACGTTTTAAAGAATCAACTGGCCTGACACAGAAATAAGTCTTTTTGTGTGTGTGTGTGTGTGTGTGTGTGTGTGTGTGTGTGTGTGTGTGTGTGTGTGTGTGTGTGTGTTAGACTATCGATTATTGGTAGTGCACACAAGAGTATGAAGAACAAAATCAAATAGTTTGGTTTTTGGTATGATCCATCTCAGCAAGTAGGTGTACTCTTGCAGTGAGCAGACATGGTCAGTATGCACAAATTGTACCTGTGTGAATCTGTCTTCCCGTCAGTTACGAGAATGGAAATGATGTTCGCGCTAAAGGAAACATTTGTGGAAGCAAATATGTCCTAAAAGGACTGCAGAGACAATGTGGTGACGCTTAAAAAGGGCTGGCCCGACAGGGATCAACCGCTCTCCAGCCTCTCCCCACGTCAGCCTCTCCCTTTAGCAGGGAGTTTTTCCCCTCCTCCCCGCATACCTCAAACATAAATGACAGCTGAGTACCAAAATCAAGCTACACGTTTCAAATTTCAGCGCAGTTGGGCTCTGAACACCAGAGATCTCAGAGCTCACTGCAATGAGAACTGGATGTTTGGACTAATCAGTAAACTTCTGGAATCGGAAGTTTTTGTTTGGTCCGCCCCACTGTCGAAAAGAAGCTACATCTTCAATTCCATTGGTCCACAAGCACCTGAGATGTGAGTGCAGACAGGCACAAACACCAGAGATCTGAGTGCGGACATGTGCCAACAAGCCAGCAAGGCCTCAAGAAAACAGAACAAATGCCGTACCTAACTCCCATCCCTCTCCCTTCAGTTGTAAAGGTGTTTAATAACAATGAATCATGTACGATCACCACCACCCCTTAAAACGGAGAAGTGATAACGCAAGAGCAAAAAAAAAAGAAAAAAAAAAAAAAAAAGGGGGGGGGGGGGGGGGGGGGGGAGGACAGATTCAAACTTTGAAGAGGAAGGGAAACTTCCGAATTTCACACTTTCTTTTCTTTTGTTTTTTACATTGAGTTCCGTTGCTAGTTATAGCCAGTTGGAGAAGCTTGTAAAGTAACACGATTTTCTATTTTCTTCCGTGTCCCTGTGGATGGCGTCACCTTATCCGAAAGGGGAGAGGGGAAAATAACATCAACTTAGACGACTGCCGACTGGTGAGTGTAAACTAAACTCATGTAAATGCCTTTTCACCATGTTTTGAATAGAGTGGGACAAAAGGAAAGAGTGTCTTCTCTATAATATTGCGAGGATTGACGTCGACCTGACACGATTGCCAACATCCGATATTGGCTTATTCGGGAAAAACAAAACAAAAACAAACAAAAACACTTTAGTCGTCTAAACGGCTTTGGTCTGAAAAAGAAAAACACGTGGACTAAACAGAATGCCGACTTTTCCCAGTGTCGACTTACCCAGTTGCAGTTGTACTAAGGCGAGTACTGTAAAAGATATTTGCTCAGTTGCAGTTTGGAGAGAGAGAGAGAGAGAGAGAGAGAGAGAGAGAGAGAGAGAGAGAGAGAGAGAGAGAGGTGGGGGGGGGCTTCTCAGTTTATTGAAAGGTACATGGTGTATTCGACGCAAGCAGAGCAGTTCTGTATCTTACCAGGACCCTGAAGGTGTCGTCAACCACCGTTATTGTTCAACAGCTTGGTCGTTCTTTTAATGTCAACCCGAAGCATTTGTATTTAGCTTAGGGTCCTTCTGATGTCTGCCAAACGTAAATTGTAAACAGCTAGAGCGTTGTTTTGAGGTCAACCAAAGGTATTTTGAAAACAGCTGGAGCATACAATATTGTGTTGTAACTGATCGGTATAATCATTTGGCAAACTGCTAGGGCAAACAGAGATAATTATAAAGAGTTGATATATATTTTTTTTAATCAAAGGCATGCTTTTTTAACAATTTTGAAGGTATCTGACTGTCAAGTAACGTATTTTGTTAAAGTTTGCGGGGTTATTTTAATGTCAACATGGGTAACAGATTGGTTGTTTCGGGGCCAACCCAACCTTTCTTTTGTAAGCAGTATGGTCGTTCTGATGGCAACCCAATGTATTTTGTGAACAAAAATTATTGTGATGTTAAGCAGAAAAACTCATTACATCAGTTCATGCTTTTTACTCAGTTCATGCTTTATCTTCATGTCAACCGAAGTATTTCATGACACAACTTCTGTTTTATTTGAACGTCAGCTAGACTTGTTCATTACTCAGCTTCTGCATTATGTTAATGTCAGCCAGGGTATTAATTTCATAGCTTCTGATTTATTTGTATGTCAACAAGGCACTTAATCACACAACAGTAGTTTTATGTCGACCAATGTAATTAATCATACAGCTGTATTATCGTGCACACACACACACACACACACACACACACACACACACACCACACACACACTACACAACACACACACACACATACACGCGCGGGCGCTCACACACACAGACACACACACGCGCGCGCGCGCGCCGCGCGCGCATGCCCATGCACACACGTCTTGTCATCTAGATGGTCTTTCGAACGTTTCAGATGCCCCATTTAAGGCACGTGTTGCCTATATTATGATAGAAAAAATGCGAAACATTACACATGATGTAGGGTGGGAGGAGCGTAGTTTTGAAGTCGTACAAGAACATTGAGGTTGACAACTAGATATTTTAAACGACGCTAATTCACAAAACATCAATTTATTATCTGTGGAGCTGGTGAAGTCCCCAGGCGGACAAGTCGCCGGAAACCAATTTTCCCCTGGCATGTCGACTAATCCCGCTTCGACTCAAATGCTTGACCATCCTCTGTGTGTGTGTGTGTGTGTGTGTGTGTGTGTGTGTGTGTGTGTGGTGTGTGTGTGTGTGTGTGTGTGTGTGTGTGTGTGTGTGTGTGTTGCCCATGCGTCTGCTTGTCCTTGCGTTCATTGGGCTTGTGGATTTAAACGGCAGCTACTGGAAACACACCGCACAGTGATGACACACATGTGCAATCTAGAAACCAAGCAACTCGTAGTACTTAAGTTATATTTTGTCTGTTATTCGTGATGATTTCTATCTCATATTTTGTGAGTTTTTGTTTCTTCTTAACCTTTATTTTAGACAAAATTAGCTGGGGGGGGGGGGGGGGGGGGGGGGGGGGAGACACCAGTTATTTGCTTTTTTTCTGTCATGCTTTACCCACAAAAATGAGATAGTAAAGGAGATAGTAAACGTACATAAACATGTTCATCTGCAGGGACGTTTAAATTCATAAGTATAAACAGACAGAGAGACAAGCAGGCGGAGAGAAAGAGAGACAGAGACCGAGAGAGAGAAGGAGGGGAGATGTGGGGAGAGAGGGAGGGACAGAGAAAAACAAGAGAGAGAGTGAGAGAGAGAGAGAGAGAGAGAGAGAGAGAGAGAGAGAGAGAACGAGATGGATGTGGGGCCATGCGCGTACACACACACACACACACACACACATGCTTACACACACACACACACACACACACACACACACACACACACACAAGCGCGCGCGCGCGCGCGCACACACACACACACACACAACACACACGCACGCACGCACGCACGCGCACACACTCACTAAACACCCCACGTGTACACAATTACACAAACACGCAGAGCGAAACGGTCTATGCGTACACACGCTGGCCAGGAAACGAATTTGTTATTTTTTTGTTTTTGTTTTACTAGCGCAAATGCGATTCTGTGATACGAATGACGATGATGTTCATGGCGACTGTGACAACGATGACGCTATAACAACGATGATAACAACAATAATATTTTTCAAAAAAACAGTGAAACAGCAAAAATAACAATAATAATAATAGCAATGATAAAAATAACATCAATAAAATTATATTGCGCAACCTTACTGCAACAAGACATAAAATAGTTACTTGCCAATTTGAAAATAAATGTTTTAAAAAATCTGGCATAGAAAAATACATAAATACATACGCGCACTCACATACACATACATACAAATGAGTAAGCCGTCATGCAGTTTATAACACACACACACACACACACACACACACACACCACACACAACACACATCACATACACATTAACACACACATAACTGACACATCCCCGCACCACCACCATCAACACCTCCACCATCCACACCCACATCCATCCACATGAGTGTAAGTTCATGCGTGCGCGCGTGCCAGCGCGCGTGCGCGCGCGCGAACACACACACACACACACACACACACACACACACGCATGCGCGCGCACACACACATACGAGTGAGTACATTATGCATCTCTCTCTCTCTCTCTCTCTCTCTCTCTCTCTCTCTCTCTCTCACACACCACACACACACACACACACACACGAGGGGGTAGACTCGACAATGAACACACGCGCAGTTCTTTTACATAACACACACAGTCTCTGCAGTCAAACAATGCGGGATCGAACATGAATAATAAAAGTAATACATCTGATAGCAAATCAACATACATTATCTTACTGATATTTGTAAACAAGCATACTTGAAATATCACGTGCAGTCAAAAAAAAAATAAAACTAAAGGGCAACATTGATTTGGATTCATCCGACAAGCCTACGTTCAATGAACTTGGTTCAAAGTTTGAAAAATCATTTTGCACTGGATCTATCTAATCATACGAACCTTTTTGGCACGCCAGCCTTCGCCGTTGTCTGCCGAATGACAGCTTCTTTCGGCCTCCTTCAAGTGAGACAAACATCCTCTGTTTTCCGCACACCCTCTCAGATCAACAACATCCACAAAAGCCGTACGGAGACACCGAGGTCACAACAGCTCACATCTCTGTGCGGCAGACGACATTTACAAATTAAGCAGACGACAAGGATAGGGCAGCTCGGCTACTTCGCGCGTTTTCCCTTCATCACTTCAATTGGAACACAGCGGTCTATCATACGCTCTTTCTTCTTCTGTTTGAATTACACCCCTTCATTTTTTTTTTTTTTTTCAACACGAAAGTTAATTCTTTCTCTTCCATTGTTCGAGAAGACACAGCGTGTTCGGGAGAAAACACAGGTGAGACATGCGCGGTCGATCCCCGCGCACGCGGTTGTGACGTCACGCCTCTGCGCGTGCAGCTGTCGCGTGCCACGGCCACACTGAAAAAAATCATTCGTAAGAGATTTGGCCTTTGTTGTTTTGGGCTGATTCTCTCTTGTCGACGGTAGAAATTCTTACTATGTACTGTTTGCTGTAACGTCGTCCATTGGTACACAGACACACATATTCACACACACACACACACACACACACACGCGTAGTGATATCAGTAGCATCATCATCTCCTCAAAACCTCACTGTTAAATCCCGGGGCTGCAACAGCTTGACTTAATACTGAAGAAACACATGCACGTGAAGCCTTCTGATATCATGCAGCTCTCCTATTTCATATCTTATTACTATCCAGTTACTTGATCCCCGTTTCCATTATACCCGTTCTTTCCGTTCAAAGTACGTGGCAACACCCACGAAGCAATCGAACAAAAGACAAGTGCACGTGATCAACGTGTCTTACGTCCTTATTGTAACCACGGGCTAAATGGAAAGAACGAGTTTAAAAAAATCCACCAAAGATAGTTCATTACTGGCCAGCGCTTCTTTGCTCTGTCATTCCGTTATTAGGGAAGTCGACCCAGTATAAGCGTGACATGTCTTTCATTCAGTTGTTTGGCACAGAACGGTCGATTAATTTTCACGGGTTTCCGGTTCAAAGGATATATTTTTCGTGGAAAACAACAAACTCGCGCAGCATCATGTTATCATTGAGTACAGCCAATGATCTAACACTTTAGCCAACACGTTGCATATCCTAGAGAGAACATCCATGGTATACATCACATTGATGTATTAGTTTATCAGAGAGTGTTGTGCTTTAACATTGTTATTCTCTCAGATTAAAGATGATCTTTAATAAGTTTGACTCTGACGTATTTCTCTCTCTCTTCTCTCTTCTCTCTCTCTCTCTCTCTCTCTCTCCTCACACACACACACACACACACACACACACACACACACACACACACACACAGATAGAGATATGGATTTGAGAGAGAGGCGGGAGAGAGAGAGAGAGAGGGGGGGGGGGTCAAGCAGGTTGGCAGGCCGAGAGAAATCCAATTAAAGTTGAAACCATGCTGTTTGCTCGCAAGATTCCACCACATATCATGATACCTCAGGGGCTGATTTAATATCCCAAC
>CM065731.1:67781968-67791968 GCA_033310375.1 Conus canariensis | reverse complement strand
AGGAGATACACTTTTGAAGTCACTAATGAGAAACTCGGGTCAAACAATGGGTAAACTTTAAGCAGTTTTCAACGATCGTGTGCCTACATTTGTGACAACATTTGTAGGTAAATAAATGTTGCAGTGATCAAAATAAGCAAGGCACTCGATCCATTTTAAAATGCAAGTCAAATTTCTTACATGACCTGTCTTCTTAATTCACATACAAAATAGAAATGCAAACATTTTTATTATTGTACAGTTATTTTGTGAAACAAGTTTTCAACAGGAGTCGTTGAAAATGCATCCCTACCAAATTTCACACAAACACACACTAAGAATGAGAGAGAGGGAGAGAGGAGGGGGTGTGGGGGAGGTGTGTGGGAAAGCAGACAAAGGCTGACGTAAGAGAGAGAGAGAGAGAGGGAGGGAGAGAGAGAGAGAGAGAGGGAGGGAGAGAGAGAGAGAGAGGGAGGGGGGGAGGAGAGAGAGAGAGAGAGAGGGGAGAGAGAGAGAGAGAGAGATTTTGTCACAAAACTTGTACACCCATCCCACCCCCTCCCTATTCTGCACATGAACATAAGTGTACACAACACTCAGTGTATGTTCCCTACCAGTTATTTTTTTCTCATTTAAATCATGAATAATTCTCTCTGCTCTCAAACTGGACGTCCAAGCATGCTCAGACACCTACACATGATTTCTGGCACACACACACACACACACATACACACACACACACACATACACAAACACACACACACACATATGCACACACACACAACACACACACACACACACACACACACACACACACACAATACTCCATTTTATCCACTCTAGAGTAAATTTTGAACAGTGTTTATTTACTTATGAGAAGGAATTATTCCATATTAAAAAAAAATCTATATGAATCCTTAAGCTAAAGACAATAAAAAAAACCCACAAAAAACAACAACAGTGTGCCCAATTTAAGATACTGCAGTGATTCAACAGAATATTTTTAGCACTTGCACTGCAACCATCGTCAGCAGCTATAACAGAAATAATACATGGGCACATGAATTGCAACTAAGCACCTAATAAAAGATTCTCCAAAAGAACTAAAACAGGTTGCTAGCAAAGCAGTTTCAGATATCTCAAAAATGATCCATCAACCTAAACAAAGAGGAATAACCCTGTGATACTTGTGCAATGCTAAGCTATGACAATGTTAAACTACACAAACAAGTGAAATTCTCTTGGTGAAAAACCATTCAGATGTTTTGATACAAGGTTCATATTGTGTATAGGTCTTAAAGTGTAAATCCATATCCATCAAAATCTATCTATCTATCTATCTATCTATCTCTTTCAACTCATTCTACGTGTATTACTATCTATCTATTTCAACTCATTCTCATTGCAAAAATTTTCTCTAAAAAGAACAAATGCTCAAGGTTTCATACACAGTATGTAAATAAATAATTCTTTCACACAAGAAGAAATTAGATGGTGTGCTATGACAGGTCATCAACAAGTCATAGTGTAAACTTTTTCTTGAATGAGATCACATTATGTTCAGCATGTACATACTCCTCCTCCTCCTCCCCCCTCACATCATCCCCTCCTCCCAACAGAAAAGCAGTTCACAAAATACTCATTTCATCAAATACATGATAACAAAAGACCATAACCAGAAACAGGAAAAAACAGCACTGTGACTGGAGAGAGAAAAAAGTAATATACAGAAACTACCCAAAAATGGTACTGTGGTGGGAATGCAGCTTTTTAAACACATTTCAAACAACCCAGAGACATTTTCCCCAACCATGAAGTCATAGATACACATGCACACACATATGTGCTCATGGACGGTTACATAGACACAAGCACCAAAACCATAAACCCATGCGCCTGCACACACACACACACACACACACACACACACACACACACACACACACACACATACATTCACATATGCACACACAAAGAAATATATTCATATCAGCCACCATGGCATTCCTGGCTGGAGGGTGGGGGAGGGAGTAATAGGTACAATGCTCATCAGAGAATTTATATGTGTGGGATTTTTCCAACCTTAGACTAAATCCTATCCAGAGTTGAGTTTGCTAGGGAACCACCTTGGAAGACTGGAACCATACAGTTGAGTTTCATACACTTAATGGATATGCTCTGAGTGTGACGCTCAAACTGCCTGACCAACATTGCCGATGCTTGTATTTTGGGCCTGGCTGATGCCGGAATATATTATATAAGTAAGCATAGAGTACAACCCTGGCAAGCAGTCTCAGACCAGAATGGAAATTCACAACATCATCTTCATCGATTGGCATAAGGACAACTACAACAAAAATCAAATTCTGTGACCCTTTACACCCTGATTTCATGGTGACCTCAGTTTCGATGTCCTCTCCATGTCTATGCCCTTGGTGAATTCATGTCAAGGTCATCAGTATTGGCTTGCTCATGGGCAGTGTCACTGGGTGAATGTGTTGGCACCCTCACTGGGTGAATGTGTTGGCACCTTCACTGGGTGAATGTGTTGGCACCCTCACTGGGTGAATGTGTTGGCACCCTCACTGGGTGAATGTGTTGGCACCCTCACTGGGTGAATGTGTTGGCACCTTCACTGGGTGAATGTGTTGGCACCCTCACTGGGTGAATGTGTTGGCACCCTCACTGGGTGAATGTGTTGGCACCCTCACTGGGTGAATGTGTTGGCACCCTCTGGAGCGGTACACTCACATGCTCTGGCTTTGCAACTAAGCAATTACTGTCATCAGAAAGGGCCTAGTAGGTGAGCTCCTGCATACGCTGTATATAAACAGGCATCACTGAACTCCACCAAAATGACACAGCAACAGGGGGCCAGAACAGCTCAGTTGGTATAGTGGCCGACTCGTGATCCTGGGGTTGTGGGTTTGAATTTCGGTACAGGGGGATTTTTCCCTCGGAGTTAACATTGGTTTTGACTCCATTCCCCATACAGTCCTTCGAATGAGACTATAAACCGAGGTTCTGTGTATGAACGCACGCATAACATCTTGCACACACATAAAATCCCATCACCAACTTTTGGAAGAGAAGGCTAGTTTGGCCGTTGGTATGGATGACACATTACACATAGCATGCACCTTCCCGATGATGGAGTATGGCTGCCTTAATGGCAGGATAAAAAAAATGGTCATACACACAAAACTCCACTGCCTGTCTATACAGGCAGTGTCTGTAGGAGTATCAGCCTGCGCACACAGAGAGAAAGAAAAAAAGACACAGCAGCAGTGCAGCGTCTCCTCTGGTGGGTTGTTCTCCATCACTTAACATTGATTCTCTCTGCGTGTTGTTGGTGCTGGGACTGTCACTTGGAAAGTGTGACTGTGAACAGCGGCCTGAACGAGCAATGTGGGGGCATGCCATAGGAGTGGCATAGAAGACAAAACAGAAAAAGAAAGTAAAAAAAAGTATTCATATTTTTCACCCCTCCACCGCCATCCATAAAACCACACATGCACAACACACACAACTAAAATTGCTTTTAAATCTTTCTTCTAGAAAATATTAGATCAGATGAAAAATATTAATTTCTAATGGGAATGCATGCACATTTGTATGACTGTACTTGAATGCACATGGGTATGCTCTCACACTCACACACACACACACACACACACACACATAGAAACACATAGTCACACTTCAGGTTCACCTGTATAAACATATACACAGCCATATATCAAATAAATGAATAAACGAAGAAAGGATAAAAGAAAAAAAAAAAGTAAAAAAAATTCAGAATAAAAAAATGAGAAAAAAACCCAAAACATACATTTATCACATATGAAGTCATACATGCTTATCATATACAGCTCTGTTAAAATATTTAGCATATTTGGCTTATAAGAAGTGAGATATGTTGCTTGCTAACACATACTTTGCACACTAATAACAAAACATCACTTTTGTATAAAATAATATTTTCTTTAGTATGATCCCGCACCCCCATCTCAAATAAAAAACAAATGAACAAATTTGGGGGTGGGGGCTGGGGGTGGGGAGTTAGCTCCTCCACCCTCTACACAAACTGCTAACAATTGAAAACCCTTTAAATCTTATGAGAGTGCCTTGAGACCCTTATCTAGGCTCTTTCTCAGCAAATGGTTAGTGCATGTAAAAGATCCCAATAAAACAACTTCTTTCAGTTGCCCTGACTAAATTCCACAGAAAATCCTCCCCAGCAGGTAAACAAATCAGCACAAACAAAACAGGGCAATATGGCTTTGTGTCGGTTAACTGTCCCTGAGAGAACAATCCAAATAGGACAGAGAGGTGTCTGTGGTGGCAAGAAAATAATGCAACTGAACCCAACACAATCCAGCCTAGTCCTGGTACAATGCAAAATAGCAAAATGCAACACATTTCAATAATCATAATGAACAAAACAAGGAAATTCAAAACATAATTTGCTTGACGCGGACAAGGCAAATGTGCAAGGTAGACAGATTTCACAGCAGGGTTTCTCAGTTTCAAACGACAACCACAATTCTGAATCAGAACCTCATTCCCTGTAACCCTCGATTACCCATCATGCCACATTTGGCTCCAGCCACCTTACAGCCAAATGTCACGGATTCCTTCAAATCTTTCCCAGCATTCAAAGCAAAAATGGTGGCTGCATTGAATGTGTCACCTGCTCCAAGTGTGTCGACCACCACTTCTGGTGGAAAGGCAGGGGAAGTCACTGTGTCTGAACCATTTCTCTTGCCTGCTGCCCCTTGATCCCCCCAGGGGCAGATGATGGTGCCTCTGAAAATAAATGAATGAATAAATAAACGATGGAAACAATTGTTGAGCACTGATCTTTTATCTGAGAAATCTTGGGTTCATAGCCGAGCAATGACTGCTAGATGAAGGCTGAAGATTCCTGTGACATGTATGTGAAGACTTGCTTTAAGCTTAAAATGTCTGTGTGTACTCATGCAGACGATCAAAGTACCTATACCCTCAAGGTTTGCATAGGATACAAACTTCACAAAAAGGACACAATGATCAAGGGAACTCTCACATATTGGGATGTTAACAGACAAGTATTTATTGTGCCGCATGTTTGAGATAAAAACTGTATACTACCGTGACAGCTTTAGTAGCTTTAGTAGATTCATATCATCCAAATGAACTGGCACTTTGTTTTTCTGAATGTGCAAATAATGTCTTTTGAGGGTTCTGAGGGCTAAATGGTGCCTATTCTGATAAGGTACCCTATTTTTTAGGTCATATGAAATCTGTGATATAACATATCCACAATATTATTGTGGAACAAGTGTAAAGTGCAGCCCCTCGTCATTTAGTCTAAAATCAAACCAAAGTCTTACGGCATCTTCATCATCCTCTGCCTGAATGATCAGCATGAAATATTCTCATATCATATAGTCCATCATGCCCTGTTCTTGTGGTGAAATACGCTTCCAATGAAAGATTAACCCAAAATCTAGGAAGTAGTTTCCAGGGCAAAATTATTGCTTCAGCAGCAAAATATGTAGTTCGGCCATCTTTATTGCCTTTGTCTGAGAATTATTTTTTGTGAAAAAGCCAGTAAATCTGCCAACGTTGAACACATTGACACAAACTCATTTCATTTTTGCACCCAATGCAAAACACTGGCTCAGTCTCTCTGAATACAATTAACATCATCCACAGAAGCCCCAATACGGGTGCGTTGCTGTTTCCAGTTTTGGTGTCATTACATCCCGAAAGACAAGGCACAACTGAATATCACAAAAAAGTGACTCAGAAGCAAGGAAGTGTCTTCTCTAATGGGTGGAATCACGGAAAACTGGAAGTATTACAGGATCAGGCTAGGTGTGGCTGTACATGGAAGGATTAGGATTAACAGATTAATACCAGCACAACCATGATGGCACACAGGACCAGACACAAACAGAAAAAAGCCTCGCAGCAGACCGATGTTGGGTGTGGTTATGGGTGGGACAGGGAGGTTGAGCAGTGTCATAGTAATGCCATTCAGACAGCACAGAAAACGGGACTCCTGAATACAACATGGAACAGAGCACTTCAGTAAGAGGTTGTCTCCACGGCTGGCTGATCCCATACAACAAGACAAAGTGTCAGAATGATGTCAAAACTGACCCAGGCTTGCAGAAGCTGACCAAGTTGTCCACAGTTGTGACAGGGTCAGTGAACCCCAGGCTGCCGGCAACCTCCTTACTGACAAAGACCACGTCTGTGTGGACCATCAGCTCTCCTGTTTTGAAACAAGTGCAACAACAGTTGGATCATGTCACATACACACTCACACACAAACACACATACCCCCCCCCCCCCCCCCCACACACACACACACACATACACACCCACACACATGTACACAAACACACACGCACACACACATACACACTCACACCCATACACACACATACATACACACACTCACACATACACACACACACACACACAAATATACACAAACTCTCACACACACTCATATTGAGCTGCATGATTCATTTGCTGAGCTGTATGACTCATCAAGCCACCTGGCTCACTTAGCAACATGACTCATTGAGCCACATGACTCACTTATTAAGCTGATGACTCGCTTTCTGTTTTAACTAAAAATTGAGTCAATTTTCCACATGATTCTGACCTGCTTAAAAGAATATGTGTGAGCGTCAGGACTAATGAGGGAGCGAACAAGTGTAGGGGTCACGTGGGGTGGGGACCATGGATCTGTGCATGGATGTGCCTGTATGGATTTAATCTAAAATGCAATATGTAGCGCTCTTACACTTGTTTGCCTCTCATTTAGGTTATTTGTCTGTGGTGGATATGTGTGTGACCAGTACAAAGTAATTTCTATTCTGAGCTTATACAGTTGATTTGATCTGAGCAGAAAGATCACTTTCTGAGCTGCATGGTTTACGTATTGACCCATGGGACTCACTTTCTGAGCTACACTGTGCACTTAATGAACTGCATGGTTGACTTTCTGAGCTATACTGTGCACTTAATGAACTGCATGGTTTGCTTTCTGAGCTAAATTCTTATTCTCTTCTGCCGTCACACTTGGAGACTGGGCCTCTTCGGCACAGATCTTATACTTCTATTGCAGACAGATAGGCATCAGCTTTATCTTCTCATGGCTCAGCTACTGAGCTACATGACTCACTTCTTGAGCTGCGTGGTTCACTTAATGAGACTGCACGATTAAGTGACCGGGGTGTGGTGTTCACTGACAGAGGAGTTTCCATTGATCATTGAGTTGTAAAGCTCAACCAAATGGTCATGCAGCTCCCAAACAGAATTATTTGGTCCAGATAAGAAGTTCTTATTCTGAGTAGTACAGACCAACTATCAAAATATGTGGCTCTAATATTGATCTACATCACTCAACTTATGAAATGCGTGGTTTTTATATCTAGTTCTATGACCAATTAATCAATTCTTTGGCTTTTACACCTACGAGTATAGTTTGATTTTTTGTAATTACATGGTTAATTCATCCTGTTCAACTTATGAACTGTTTGGTTCATGTGAGTCACACTGCTCAAGATTCTATAACTACATGGTTCATTTATATTGTTCAAGTTACAAACTGTTGGGTTTATATGAGTGATACTGCTTGAGATTTATCATCACATGGTTTATTGAAATTGTTCAACCTATGAATTGTTTGTTTCACATGAATCATACTGTTTGCATCACCTAACCATTGAGTTGGACGGATCAACAGCTTTTAAGACTCACCTAACTAACCGCTTGCTTACTCAGTTGTACTGGTCAACGTACATGGCCTGTTCACTGAGTTGCATGGTTAACTGACTGGGATGTATGGCTCAGTTACTGAGCAGTACGGTTCACTCACTGAGTTGCTCAACACGTGGCACTTTCTCCACCTCCAGAGAAGTGATGACACAGCTGGACTCCTCGCAGGAAGCGTTGTGCTCCTCCACATGCAGCATCATCTTCCTCATCTCTTCAGCGTTCGGTCGACCCTGACGTGAATCAGATGACATGGACTATCAATATCAAATCCCTTCTACAGCTGGGGACCTGGCTGGCCTTGAGAGTTAGACATCAAACTCCAGTTCCAAGGTCTGGGTTCGATTCTCACTGTTGTAAGAAATTTTCTCCTCAGCTTTAACATCCATACAAACTCCGATCCCCTCTTAGTCCTAGGTTTTACACCTATATCATGGGTAATGCATGCATTAAAAAATCATGCATGCATGTCAAATCACATTCCACCTTTTGGAGAAGACTAGGTTATCATGCATCCATGGAATGACATGAAAATGAAATACACTCACACCAGAGTTAAGCTTACACATCATCCTTGAAAACAGAATGTGGCTATCTTAATAGTGGGATTCAAAACAGTTGCATCTGCACAAAATCTCAACAATCATGAGCCTCAGAGCTCTAGTGAAGAAGTCAAGAAAGGAAGATTTCTAGTACTGTCATCTTCCTTGCAAGAGTTCTGTCTGTCCTGCAGACTCTTCTGACTGTCAGAGACAAAGAACTGAATGACCAAAATATCGTTTGATTGAAAAAAGTCTTTCACACACATATAAAAAAGAGATACATGAACGATATTGCTTTGAGGATAAGCCGGGTACAGGTGAAGTAGTACAGACAAACTGCTTGTGTGTATGTGTGTGTGTGTGTGTGTGTGTGTGTGTGTGTGTGTGTGTGTGTGTGTGTGTGAGTGTGTGTGATGTGTGTGGTGTGTGTGTGTGTGTGTGTGTGTGTGTGTGTGTGCATGAGTGCATGAGTGTGTGTGCATGAGTGTGTGTGTGTGTGTGTGTGTGTGTGTGTGTGTGTGTGTGTGTGTGTGTGTGTGTGCATGAGTGTATGTGTGTGTGAGTAGGTGACTGCACGTGTGTGTGCATATGCATATATGTGCATGCTTGTGTACTTATGTGTATATGTTTGTGAAAATCTCTAATCCAAAGTCAGTCCCTGACCTCAAAGTGGATCCATGAGTACTGTCCCGAGGCCAGTGGCAGTTTCTGAAATTCTTCCAGCGACAGTTCCCGCAGGTTCCTGTAGAAACAAATATGATGAAAACTGAGCTGAAGAGAATGTGGTGGAACACAGACAGGTAAGTGAGGGGGAAAAAAAGATTGTGAATGAACAGTGGAAATGGAGAAAGGCAGAGCACAACAGAGAAAGACACAGAATCTGAAGGCAGAGTGAAGGGGGAGTTGGAAAGGAACAGAAAACATGGCAAGAAGGTAGAATGAGAAAACAATACTAGCAAACAGGAGAATGACGGAAAGACAGAAACGATAGAGACAGACAGACAGACAGACAGACAGACAGACAGACAGACAAACAGACAGAGAAAATATAGGAAGACAGAAGAATGGAATGAACATGGCATAAGAAACAACATTACAACAACAAAAAAAAGAAGAGAAAGAAACATGTTTGAGCCATGAGCAGAAAGAAGTGAGGATGACAGAAAGCAGAAGAATAGCATGAACAGAACAGAAAATGCAAACTGAGAAAACAATAGGTGGAATAAGGGAGAACTCTAACACAGAACGACAAATGAGAGCAGAGGAAGAACACTGGAAGACAGAAGGAAAAAAAAAAAGCAATGCACAAAAAAAGAGTGAAAGAGCACAGAAAGAAGACCGAAAAGATAGCAAATGTAAATGACAGAAGAAGGGAGACTAACAATGAATCAAGATCTGAGGGACGGCAATGCCAATGGAATGCTACATGCAAGCAAAAGCAGGAAAGAGTCCAACCAAAGACAAGTCTCACAGAACAAACACTGACCTGAGATCGAGGGAACAGCAAAAGAGAGACTAGAAGTGAACAGAACAAGAATGATGGAAAACTATATAAAAAAAAAAAAAAGATTGCAGAATACGTGGAAATGAAAGTGGGGGCATTCGGATATAAGACTCATAAGAATGTGTAAAACAAACAAAGAAACAAAATAAAAGGGAGAGTACTAAAGATCCAACACACACACACACACACACACACA
>CM065731.1:67714468-67779468 GCA_033310375.1 Conus canariensis | reverse complement strand
GGGGGAATCTCTATAAGGAGAACAAGAAAAAGATACACACACACACAAAACCATGGAGGGAGAGTGATGGGGGAATCTCTATAAGGAGAACAAGAAAAAGATACACACACACACACAAAACCATGGAGGGAGAGTGATGGGGGAATCTCTATAAGGAGAACAAGAAAAAGATACACACACACACACACACACACACACACACACAAAACCATGGAGGGAGAGTGATGGGGGAATCTCTATAAGGAGAACAAGAAAAAGATACACACACACACACACACACACACACACAAAACCATGGAGGGAGAGTGATGGGGGAATCTCTATAAGGAGAACAAGAAAAAGATACACACACACACACACACACACAAAACCATGGAGGGAGAGTGATGGGGGAATCTCTATAAGGAGAACAAGAAAAAGATACACACACACACACACACACAAAACCATGGAGGGAGAGTGATGGGGGAATCTCTATAAGGAGAACAAGAAAAAGATACACACACACACACACACACAAAACCATGGAGGGAGAGTGATGGGGGAATCTCTATAAGGAGAACAAGAAAAAGATACACACACACACACACACACACACACACACAAAAAACCATGGAGGGAGAGTGATGGGGGAATCTCTATAAGGAGAACAAGAAAAAGATACACACACACACACACACACACACACACACACACACAAAAACCATGGAGGGAGAGTGATGGGGGAATCTCTATAAGGAGAACAAGAAAAAGATACACACACACACACACACACAAAAAACCATGGAGGGAGAGTGATGGGGGAATCTCTATAAGGAGAACAAGAAAAAGACACACACACACACACACACACACACACAAAAACCATGGAGGGAGAGTGATGGGGGAATCTCTATAAGGAGAACAAGAAAAAGATACACACACACACACACACACACACACAAAACCATGGAGGGAGAGTGATGGGGGAATCTCTATAAGGAGAACAAGAAAAAGATACACACACACACACACACACCACACAAACCATGGAGGGAGAGTGATGGGGGAATCTCTATAAGGAGAACAAGAAAAAGATACACACACACACACACACACACAAAAACCATGGAGGGAGAGTGATGGGGGAATCTCTATAAGGAGAACAAGAAAAAGATACACACACACACACACACACACAAAACCATGGAGGGAGAGTGATGGGGGAATCTCTATAAGGAGAACAAGAAAAAGATACACACGAAGGAACGGCTGGGACCCACAGACGGCACTTTGGGAGAACAAAAAGGGAGCAAACCGAATGAAGACAGAAACAAAAATAAAAAACAAGCAACTGGAAACATAGTAAATGAGCTGCAACAGGCACAGTGAAGTCATAATTTATGAATAATACAGGGAAACAAACACTTCTGAAAGATCAGTAAAAGAAACCCTGCAGAAAAACTCACACAAAATAACCAACAACAACAACCAACAAAAAAACCTCAACCCCAAACAAACAAAAAACAGAAGATAGAAAAGGGTGGGCAAAAAGAAGTTTGAAGAAAAACTGAAAAGCAAATAAAGTGAGGATTAGCCAAGTGGTTATACACCAAGCCCTGTCTTTGGATACTCAGGGTATAATGAATCATGTAGAAATGTTGTGTCCAAGTTAGAGACCTTTTGGATCTCTCAGACTACTCCAATATGTGTAATCCTAGGTAGCCTTGTTTATGCAATCTGAAGCAAATGTTTTGATCTTCCTGCCACTATATCCAATGATTTACGCCCACGCAAACAGAATTGTGTGTGCATACTTTGTTTGTATGCTTCCTTTCATGTGCGCGTTTGTGTGAGATGTAATTAGTTAACAGCATTACTCATTAAATGAACATTACTGACTATTCTTGTAAACAACGTCTAATTTGATCTAACAAAAATGTTTAGGAAAAAAAAAGCAACATGGTATGTGAAAACACACTAATATTTGAATCCCATGGGTGAATAAGTTTGAATATGCTTAACAAAATTCCTTTGATACAACCTTGTGTGTGTGTGTATGTGTGTGTGTGTGTGTGTGTGTGTGTGTGTGTGTGTGTGTGTGTACTAGAGCACAACATTCCTACAATGGCTGGTGGCTACTACATGATAGTTGATAAACATAATTACAAAACATAGATAAAGACACAGAAAGGAAATTAGAATTGTTAGGCTATGACTAAAATAGAAAAACAAAGCAAAAGAGAGAGTAGGCAACTGACTTGTTGGTGTGCAAAATTGTTCTGGAACCGGTGGAGGTGTTGACGATGATGACCGACACCGGTGACCCACATTCCCCGACCACAGGGCATCGCTGACACACCACACCGTTCTGCTCAAAGTCTGTCTGTAGAAACCTGTGCATCATCTCTGCTTGTGTATCTTCTGTCTTAGGTCTTCTCCATTTCATTACTCTTATCAACCATTCTTAATGCATTTTTTGTCCTATTAATTTTCTTTGGTAAAATTTGTTTTCTTTTTTTAACTTAAAGCCTTCTGGTGTGCATATCCACACATACACATCTGTCCACACACACACACACACTCTCTTGAAAACTCTCAAACAAATACACAGATACATGCGCACATATAAACAAACTAAGCAATCACAGTTTGTTAAGCCAACTGTAAGTACATGTTCATGACACCATCATCCTTGTATTTGTTTCTTAAAAAAAAAACCCAAATCATTCTTGTTTTCTTTTGTCTCTTTTTGTATCTAGTATGCTTTCCTTCCCATTCAGAATGTGGCTGCTATATATAAAAAATCAATTCAACAATAAATTACACTGCCAATCAACTGTTCAGGCCATTTTGCAACTCTAACATTCCAGCAAGTACACAAGACTAACAAAAATGTACAGTATACCCCTTTTTTTTTAATTGTTGACATAGACTACGCACTCCAACCAAACTGAGGAGATTCAGCAAATACAACTACACCTTCCTCTATCATCACGAAATCATATGAAGTAAATTCATGCATACTGATCCTGTGATAAATCAGTGTATTTCTTTGTTGTCTTAGTTGTTACACTTGCTAGACTATACAATTCATTGTCATTATTATTACAATCTGTATTCCTTACGATCGTAACTGATAACATGTTAGCTGACCAAATTTGCAGCACAGTATCATTACAATCAACCTACTTGTGATTTCCATCACAGGTACTGGTGCTCTGTCCTATAAGATACATAGGCCTTAATCATAACCATAACTGATCTATTTATCTTCACAACTGATACGGCTTTTGTGGCGCTTTCAGTGATAGAAAAATATGTGAAACTAGCAGCCAAAGTGAAGTGGTCAACACCAAAGGGGTTGAGGTCAGAGGTCACAGGACTAAGTCTCATCGGAGGCAAATATTTGTGAGATTTTTCAGCCCTGGTCAGCTCCTGTCCAGCAATGCTGAATGTGCTATGAGCTCAAAGGAAAAGAGGAACCATAGTTAAATTTCATCCACTTACTGGACTTGTTTCAAGTGGACAGCACTGCTTAAAGTTCCTGACTGAAACTGCAGGTGTCCGTATCTCTTGATGCCAGGATATATTGTGAAAGAAAGCACAGAGTAAAGCTCTGTCACAAGTCTCAGATCAAAAGAAAACTCCACTGCATTATCTTTGTTTCTCATATTGATCATTCTTTAAAACAAAAACAAAAAAAAAGTGTTCTACATTTGTTGGATCAGAGAAGACACCACTGAACACCACAAAAGTGACTCAACAGCCATGCAGTGTCTTTTCTGGTGGGCTGCTTTCTGATGACCTAATATTAATCGATCACAATAGTTCGTCAGTACTGTCACAGGTCCAGTCTGAATTCTGCTGTGTATGGACTTATGCAGGACATGAGCTGCATGGGAGTAATGTTACTGAGCGGCGTGGGAGGTGTGATAGCAACCCCTCCACACCCACACCCCCACACACACACACACAAAACAAACAACAGCAGCAACAACAATAACACTTTACAAATAAACAATGCCCCCCAACACAATAATCAAAATAAACAAAATGCAGACAAACGAGAAAAAAAAGAAGAACCTACTGGATGTATGGGTCCTTGGCCAAAGTCCCAAGAAATTCACTGGCTGCTCCAAGAAATGATAGCACAGTGGCTGTGTTGGCGGCATTACCTCCCTTTTGCCATAAGCAGTCTTCACACCTGTAAAACAGGAATCAGGTTTTGGTTACTACTGTATGATACTAGAAGTTTAACTTCTCATGTAATGCCTTCTGTTTCAGTGATTTGGTGCCCATGAAATTTTCTTTAAATAGATGTTCCATAGGTGTATGTGATTGTATCAGTGACAGATGTGACCCTAAGACAAAAGCCTTCAAGGCCCTGGTGAGACCAATACTAGAGTATGCAAGCCCAAACAACTGACCACACATACTCACAAACAATCCAAAGTGCATGATTACTCAGACTCACTTGTTTCCACACTTCAGTTAAAGTGTAAGGAAAGTTATATCACATGTGACGTCATACATTACATCTTAACTTACAACATCGTATTTGCAATTTACACATACTATTTAATGGCTTAACCTTAAAATCATTTTATATCCATCATCCAGTCCCTCTCACCCACGCCCTTCCTTTCATGAATAACCAATCTTTCAGACTGGTGAGAAAGGAAGCCTGGGAAGATTAAGAATGAAGTTAATCTCACCATCTATAACCCTAAAATTGGAGGGGGAAAAAGTCTGATGGAATGTTAAATGATGCACCAAAAAACAACAAATCCAAAACAAGAAAACAACCCAACTCCCCCCCCCCCCCTCCCCCCCAACACACACACACACACGCACACACACAGAAAGATCGTGATCTGCAAGCCTGCTGACCTCTGATCTGTATCCTCCAGAGGGAAAGTGTTGACGACCTTCACGATGTCCACGCAGACCAGCCCAACACATGCCACCTTTCTTGCTCTGTCCCGTTCGTCACTGGACTCATCTGACCTTGCTGCGCTCATGCCTGACCTGCTCCACTGCTTAGAGCTTTTCATTAAAGTCATACAGTCACTATTATTTCAGTTATCACTTTTTGCCGGATGTGTGACACAGATATTGGAATAGTGTATGTGTGTGAGTGTATGTGAGCGTGTGTGCATGCGTGTATGTGTGCGTGCATGTGTGAGTGTGTGTGTGTGCGTGCGTGCATGCATGCGTGTGTGCATGTGTGTGCGTGGTGTGTGTGTGTGTGTGTGTGTGTGTGTGTGTGTGTGTGTGTGCGTGTGTGTGCATGTGTGTGTTTCTGCATGCGTGTGTGTGTGTAAGTAGGTGCGAATGTGTGTGGACAGAAACAGGCATGTATTTCAATGCATATATCTAAATAAATTCAGTAAACATCATAGCACTCATTAATCAGAGAGAGAGAGAGAGAGAGAGAGAGAGAGTGAATTCTTTATTTACAAGTCTAACAGATAACCACTAACGTGCTTTTTTTTTACATGCAGTCCTTGCCCAGCTGAAGTAGGGATGATAATACAGAATGCAATAGGGCAACACATGCAGAAACCTGTAAAACTAAAAACTTTACCCAGAGGTTCTGCTAGCCTTTGACAACTGTTACTTTCCTGTTAGTGCATGGCACTGGCCATAAACAACAATTCTGGCACCACGTGTCCAGCAGCTGGTACTTCAGAGATGTTGTGATAATGAAGTCAACTAAGTGTCTGACACCATACACTTTCCCTCCCCACTGCTGCCCCCTCCTGCATGCTTCTCGATCTCCCACTGCCCTTACTCCCTCCCATTACTCTGCTCATATTCTCCCTCCTGTTAAGGAAAAGCATGGTCATCATAAGATCTGACTAGACAGACATTATTGACAGTGAGAGGTTACATCACTGGTTACAAACACACAAGCTCTCACACACACACACCAAATATACAAACATATTAATATAGCAAAAAAGACACGGGGGGGGGGGGGGGGGGGGGGGGGATGCACTGTCTGTTACCCTGCTGACCAAGTTAAGCAGATCTACTATAAATATTCCACATCACTCAAATAGGGCATTTACTTCAAGTAGGAAGAGAGTAAGTTATGAGAGAGAGAGAGAGAGAGAGAGAGAGAGAGAGAGAGAGAGAGAGAGGGTTTAGTTGCAACCGTATGTAACGGTGAGTGCCAAAGTGTTGATCACGATGCTGATGACGACGCTCATTGAATCAAATGAATGTTCGAGTCCTGTCGCGTCGTGTGTGAGCTATTAATAGATCAAGCCTAATGAAAGTGAAAGTAACAAGTGACAAACATGTCAAGGGGACTCTGTTCTATATCATACATACTTAACATTCTTTTGATAATGACTAAATTTCACGGCCGTGTATCTTACCTTGCAAATGACTTGGTGACCTCTTTGATGAGATAAAAGAATGGTCCGTGCCGTCGTCACTACAGAGTTATTGTTCTTGGCAAAGGACGAAAATTAAAGACGTCGCAAGAATGCTGTCCCTTATGTGTGGAGCTGTGACAAAGCTGAGCTTTGAAATACTTTTTTTTTTTTTTTTTTTTTTTTTTTGTGGAAGGTTTCAGATTGCAATTTTCTCTCTGCTAATTGAAGAAACTTTAATTGATCTCTGACCATCGTATGGCTGGCTCCTCCCCAACGCCTATAACCTCGTGGTATTTTTCGTTCATTTTCTAGGCTAATATTAACATATAATGGCACGGTTGAAGTACTGTAGACGGTCCAGGGAAAATCAGTTTTGCTTTCTCAGTTTCTGATATCCAACGTTTCTTAGCGGAAAACCACCACAGATACAGGAAGTTTGAGTGGCGCATTTTTTTCTAACCAAAGCTTGAAAACCAACTCTGTGTGTGTGTGTGTGTGTGTGTGTGTGATCGATTTTTTGTTGTTGATTGCAGTCAATTTGTTTACTTTAAAATATGACTGCGTTGTTGTCTCCTTTATTTTGTTGTGGAAGAAAATATATGTGAAAATATTTTTTAAAAGATTTAACCATATGACATATGTTCTGTTCTTTGTGGTTTTATTTCTATTTCCCATTTCTTGTGAAACGGAGACCCAACTCATTGGAATGGGACTGAAAGATGTATCCATTCTAAATAAACATGCTTTAAATATCTGTAATCCACGTCAGTCATTCGTAGGTTGATGTTTTTGAAAATAACTTGTACACACCCAGTTTCAAAATGGAGTGACTGAGGGTGGAAAATAAAGCAAAATTTAGAAAGAGAGGGGGTTAGTTTCCGCCAAGGACATGTACACACCCAGTCTGGAAAAAGAAAAGAGACGTATACTTGAAGGCATCCAGGCTTTGAAAAAAAGGGGGGAAAAAAAGAGAGAAACAAAAATGCATGTATCTGTCTGACACAATGACTAATTCATGCCTGACATACTGTTTCTCCATATTTTCCAAAATATAAGAAAGAGTGAGCAGAGGAGTCTTTATTTCTGCGGAATTTGACTTACCATTGTCAAATGTGTAGGATGAAAATTTAAGTAAAAAGATTTGTTTTGCGGATTTTGTTTCTCCATATTTCTCAAGGTGTAAGAAAGAGTAGGCAGAGGGGTCTCTATTTTCTCTGTGATGTCCTTTTTTTTTAATTTGACTAATTATGTATCAAATGTGAGGTACAAATTCTTAAGTTAAAACTTTTGTTTTGCAGAGTTTAATGACATAAACTGTTAATGTTTGATATTGGATGAAACCAACAAATGCACTTTTGCCAGTTGAACAATCAAATATCTTATCCTTCTTTCGTATTTCTTGTAGGGAAAATACAGTCCAGGTGTTTTCATTGATGTGGTATACTCACGTGAAGAAGACTTTTCATACAACTGAGGTCACTGGGGGAAAGCACAGCTATTCTCTTATTGAGCCAAATTTCAGTCACATCTTGGGAATGGATACAGGGTTTCCTACAATCAAGATTTTCTCATAGCTTATTTTCATACATTCAATGAATTTTAGCATGGGGAAAGAAGTTTTGCTTTGTAACCGTCGAACTTTCTTACTTCAGAGTTTCTAAGAAGCAGAGTCTACTGTACTGTGGTCTATAGCCATGATTTCCTTGTCCTGGCACTTTTTTTTTCTTTCAGGGGAGGAAAGAGGGAGTGAAGGTGTAGTAGGTGGGGGTGACATGGGGTGTAAGGAAGAGAGTAAGGAGTAGGGAAGGGAGATAGTTTGAATGCTCTGTGATCTGTTTTGATAGTGATTTTTTTTTCCTCTTAAAAAAAAAAAGAAAATAAATTTTCACCTTCATGTCATTACAATTTTATGGTGATTTGGTTGCCTATGCATGTCTGTCGATGGCTTTTATCTAAATTGATCTATTTTCAATTTTTAGAATCTTGTGTGGATTAGTGGTCTTTCTGCACCTGCACTGTTATTAAAGACAAGTTCTTTAAAGGCAGATTGTGAGAACTACATGCTAATGATCACACGAGTGCTTTCTGACAATATATACTCCCAGGTGACTTTCGCATTGTGTTCTTAAAATTATGTATTGGTTTCTTTCAGAAAAAAAGAAGGTCAGTGATCCTTAATGAGTGGCATGGGGCTAGTCAGGGGTGGGAACTGAAGGAAGGGAAAAAAAATGAAATCTAGGAAGGTCTGGAGGTACGCTCTGCCAGAATTTTTTTTCAACCTACAAGAAATTTGGTGCTCTGTGAGGCATTCTGTAGCATAATTGGAAACAACTGAATTATTTTCAAATTCAATGATTACATGAATCTTCTTAATTATGACTACACACAGCAAGCCAAATGCACAGGATATAATATCTGATTGAAAAAAATGTATTTACTGCATCGACGGGATTAGAGCCAAAAGACCATAAGAATTTTCAACTCTTCTTTTCACCAGATTTTTGTGTTCACCCGGGAGTAGAAAAAAAAAAAAAAGTAAGAAAAAGGATTTCAAGTTATATTAGGCAAAAAGAAAAATGTTCAGAATTCCCACCCCTGGGTATGCCATCAAAGTGGCACAGATGGGACAGCAGAAATAAGTAGTCAAAGCAGGTACACGACTAAGCACATCCAAAGCAAATCAGCAGTTTAAGTAATTCTTATGGTGAGTAGCCACAGGTAACCTAACTCTGGTTGCTCTTTACGGGGTGCTGGCACTGTGACTGGGCATGGGACAGAAAAACGGGTGTAGCTGCATATAGGACAGCTGGAAAGAGCATCGTGACAATGCTACTGAAAAGGCTCTTGATGTGGGACACACGCACACCCAAACATACATACACACAAACACACGCATCAGAAAAAGACAACTTTTAGAACACTTACTGGAGAGCACAAACATATAGAGATGGAAGGAAGACAAAACTGTGAATGCATGTGTGACAAACGAGAAACAAAGAGTGTAAAACACATGCACATCCTGTAAGACCCAAGTTTCAACATAACACAATATTACATACAACTGTCTCTACTCTGCCCCACCGCCCCAAGTTTAGCAAAGACTGTTTCCAATTACTACTGTTTCACTGAAAAGTGTGTTCTAATACAAAATTAAAAAAACAAAAACAAACAAACAAAAAATGTGCATATCTCCTTTTCCATCCATGCATACATACAAAGACGAACAGAGATGATCTAGCATCACTTTATTTCCACAGTCAGGAGCCACAGACGAGCATCACTGTACAACACTGATGCCCATAAAATGCTTGCCATCACATTCAACATCAGTGGGAACTCATTCTTCTCACAACTCTCAACGCACTCTGCTTTTCAACTTCTAGTCTCAACTCAACATTTTTCAGCTGAGGATGGAGATAAAATGCAAACAAAACCTTCAGGGTGAGATTATTCAAAGTGTCGACGCCCCATAAACACACACACACACACAAACACACGTATCTTCTCACTCCCGCAATTCTCTCTATTTGCATTTAAAAACAGTCTTTCTCAGATGGGTGAGGGAAATTTAAATGTTCCAAATTTGCTGTCCACAAAGAGTTCAAATCTGGGTTTTTTGGTTTTTGTTGTTGTTGCCAATTTCTCTTTTCTCTCGCACTTTTTTCTTTCTTTCTAAGTTTGTCAAGTCTTCACAAACTGAACAACTGGCTATTTGCTTTTGTTTCCTATTTTGTTCAGTTCATCACTTTACTTAAAAAAAGAAATGTGTGTGTGTGAAAAAGTCTTATAAAATGAAAAATATGATAATGTTAAAAGTAGTTCCTCAGATTTATCTCTTGTAGTTAACTAGTTTGTCTTCATTTGCCATCTTCAAAGAGGTGTACGTAAGTAAATGTGTGAATGCAAGTATGCAAGTACATGTAGATACTATCGTAAAATCAACCAGCTCCACAAAGAATGTCAACAATATTGCAACTAACAAATCGCATCCAATGTGACCAAGGCAAACTGAAACTCGCCAATTTCAACTGATTTGATTCAACAACCATTTATCTAGCAGCAATGTGGTTGAAAAAGGCGGATTTAAAATACATCAGAAAATTATTCATCATGGATAGATTTTTTAATGTCCTTCCTTCCTCTCCCTCTCACACACTCTGTCACATTACAAACATTCTGTAACCTCTGGAGAGACCAGGACATAAATTTTGCAAGTAATTTGTTTATCCTTTTGTTTGGCAGCACAGTAATTCTGTCTTTGATCTTGTTTCAATTTTTGCCTGCAGTCACCCCACTTTGAAATAACAAATTCGTCATTAACTCCTGTCAGCAATGGCACAATAGTCAAAATAAAGAAAATTGAAACACACTAATAAATGAGGTAAATAGTCAGCAAAAGAAACATGTGGGTATTCTTGCGGACATATTCTATTACTTATCTGCGTATTGAACCCTTCAAGTGTGTCACAGATCTGCAGAAGGGCAGAGTACGCTCGATGATGAGAGGCATCTACGGAGAAAGAACAGGATGTCAAGCACCAATTTTCCAATTTCCCTCAATTGCATTATGTGTGGGGACATTTCCAAGGCCACAATGGATTAAATCAGTCATCTCTGGAAAACAGACCATACACGTTCCAAGGGATGTATATGTATTGATTTTGATGGAAGCACTTCATGTGTGCTATAAATTAATTCTAACATGAAGTATGCATACAGACATGCAGAACCAGAGGGCAACATTTTGTCTTCATGGCTCCAATACTGAGGGCAGTGTCAGTGCCACACACAGAGATCCATTCCATGCACAAGGGATCATCACATTCACTCCAAAATGCATATATACATAGTAGGAAGAGACTGAAGGCAGAGAGGGACAGAAGGTCTTCAGAGAAGTAGACTTCCTCATGCAAGAGCTGTGGACCCTCTCTATGTAACTCTAAGGGGGCTGAGCCCCATTCTGGTGACTCCTGGACAACCTTCTGCTATCATCACTCCTTTTTTTCCCTTTCACCACGACTGGAATTCAAATGTGCACCTCTTGGATGGCCAGGTACCTCAAAGCCAAGTCAACTTCTGACAAGTGTGTCAGCTATCAAGCTCCTGTCATAAGAGCGGAAATGTCTAGTTTTTTTTTCAAACATGCAGGAACCCCCCCCCCCCCCCAACTCAGATCCGCTTTTCATTCATGTCTGCACAACTTGCGTTATATTCATGCCATGTAAAAATATACTGTTTTTTTCGACTGCCACCACTGACTATGGACATATAAACTTCCTGCTCTGTCTTATGTATTTAACAAACTGAACAAAATTATATTAATATAGTCAGTGTTGGACTTTATGAGCTCTTTTGACCTCCATAACAATCAGTTTTGTCTGCACAATGGTGTCCATTTTCTGAATGACCAAAATTTTATTAAATATCCTACAGTTCATTCTAGGTGTAATCTCTGACTTAGAAAGTCCATTGTGTTGAAAACTTGCACCTTTTTTTGAAAAAAAAAGAAAAAAGGCCAACATTGAAACCGATCAACAAGGTGACAAAATCACAATTGTATTAAGCAATTTTTCTTCTACTTTTTCATACTCTCTATATTCAGCTTGGCCATTATTTTTTTCTTTTTTGATTTAAGCCTACAGTCTAAAGGTCTATATTGTCTCGGTTCTGTTTAAGCTGTTGTTAAGTCCATGAAACATGTCTTTTTTTTCAATTTCTAAAATTTTTGTTTTTTTGGCATGGCATTTTGTTACAAAATGTAGCAGCATAGCATTATCAATGTACTCATAGCACACTACACTGAAAACATACCACTTGGTAGCTCTGGACACACTCTGCATCTGTATGGTGCAACCCCCCCATCCCCCTCCTCCTTCCCCCCTCTTACATTTCGTGCTTCCTTTACATCTTTTTATTGCCATTCTGAAAAGGGTATGTCTAATCCCGGCAGCATCTCCATATTGCCCCCCTTCTACACCAAAACTTTTGGCTTTCATTGGATGTTGTACAAACACCAGCATGTCATTTCACAAGAAAAGAACAGACCAGAAAATTATTACAATGAAATGTGAATTAGTCGATGATAAGTTTTCTCAACAAGATGCGACTGAAACTCTAGTAAATAGACATAACAGATCCATGAATGCACACGCTCACATGCTCTCATTTATACACATAAGATTATCATGGATTCACTTACAGTCAAGATTAGGGCAGTAGGTTATAAGCATAACACGCATTTACACTTGTACTACCAATTCCACAGCATGTGGTCAACAGAAAAGGACACTGAATATGCACAAAAGCAGATCACCAGAAAAAACGGAAGAAATGTACACTCCCACACACAAAAAGACAAAGACAGAAGAAAAAATCACCAACTCTTTTGGCTGCCAGCTGCATTGTGAACCATTGCAGCGATCGTCTCAAGCACAGTGGAGACAGGACTAGTAGACTTGTCATTGTATTGTGACGTTTGTCAGAGACACATACACATAAAACAAGAGCGGGGACAGGGAGAGGGATGTGACAGACACCAAGAGAAACAGGCAAGTCAAAAGATTAAAATTACGAAATAAAACAAAACCCTGGGAGTTTGGAACGTGCTTTTGTGACTAACAGCCTTTCAATGGCTTATCACTCTCAAAGTTTCTCTTCTTTCCAATATCCAAAAACAGAAAGGCAATATTGAGATATATCACCAGTGTGTTCTCCCACACTTTACCCCACTATAAGTACTTCATGACTTTACATGTTTATTTAGTGTTGATATTCTTAAATCACACTGAACACACATTTGCATAAACCGCTGACTGTTCTTAAAACCAAACCTTGTACTGTCTTGCCATTTAAAATCATTCTTCCTCCAGCCAATCTCCCTTCACCATACCTAAAAACCTCAAGCCAACAACCCGGACATCCACCTCACGCACACGTCATGTATTTAATTCTCATCCCTTCCCAATCTCCATCCAAGCAGCCTGTCGACCCAAAGAATTTCTCACAGAGAAAAATGATGCTATTCAACATTTCCATCTTCATCCACTCCACTTTGTACATGACCCTAATGCCAGTCCAGGGGTTAACTTGCAGCCAGCTCGGCTTCCACAATGGCCTTATACTCGTCGATGCCGCCATCCAGTGACCTAACGGTTCCTTTGCTGACCACCCACAATTCTTTGCAAATCCTTCTGATGAGCCGTTCGTCATGAGAAACCAGAACCACTCCCCCCTGCACAGCATAGCATGATATGATATCAGGTATCCACAAACATTGAGATAAAAGATCATGATATCAGGTATCCACAATATTGAGATAAAAGATCATGATACCAGGTATCCACAAACATTGAGATAAAAGATCATGATATCAGGTATCCACAAGTATTGAGATAAAAGTTCATGATATCAGGTATCCACAAGTATTGAGATAAAAGATCATGATATCACGTCCACAAGTACTGAGATAAAAGATCATGATATTGCGTATCCACGATATCAAGACAAAAGAACTGTGTGGACCAAAAGCCCATCATTCCACTTATCATCAACCAATTTAAAAAAAAAAAACTTTGCAGTAGAAAACTAGCTGTCTTAGCCAAGTCAAACCTTTATTCTTTATCTGCAGCCTAGTAGGTCCACAACTTCAAGCACAGATCCATAGTTGACACTGTCCATTGACTAACAAGTGAAAATTAGTACATCACTCACAAATAACTAGCACCTAACACTAACCATCCACTAATGTGTGATAGTCAACTGGTCAATAATTTACAGTATTTCCCCGCTAAAACAAAACAAAAAATACAAACAAACAAAAAATAAAATGATTCATCACTGATCTAACAATCACATATTTGACGTTGGTCATTTCAAATGATGAACAGGATCATGAACAAATGATACCAGAACACCTGCTGCAACAAGAATGATATATCCAACACAGGACATCAGGAGTGCTGAGGACAAGGATTACCATGCTTCCCTAGGGGACTGGGGGCCAGTGTATATGTACACATCAAAGGAAGACTGAGCGAGAGCGGAGAATGGGGACAGGGAGAAGAGGACTTGATGAAAGCCGGGGTGATCTGGTTTGCTGAATCAAAAATCTGGAGGACTGAAAGTAACCGGTGACTTAAAATTGCATACACCAGACACTGTGATGCGTAGCAAACTTAGAGACCAAAAGGTCCTAGGTTTGAATCCCATCAGAGGCATTTTAATTGTGTGATTATTTTGCCCCAGCCACCTCCTACCAAAAGGTGAGTCAGCTACAGGCTGTAACGGGAAGACTGAAAACATATAGGTTAGTTTATCGTTTTAGTAGATACATCTCTGAAAGTGCAGCACAAATTTCCAGCCAGCACTACAGGTATCTGTTACTCACAGGCCTGGTTGACACCGTGATATGTTGTGCAAGGAAGCTTACAGTTCAGACTGGCTATGTTCTCTCTGACTAAAACAGAACTCCACAGCATCCTCCTCTTCTTCATTGATCAACAAAAAAGAATCTAAATTCTGTGGCCCATCATGCCCTGCTGTTATGGTGGACACTGAATATCAGCAAAAACCAGAAGTTATTACTAGGAATGCAAAAAGAGGCATGATGCTAATATTCAGCAGCAATGAAAATATCTGACCACATTCTGGAACTGTATTAATATCCTTTGTTTCAACAACATCGTTTAACCACTCTTAAAAGGTAGATGTAGATAGACAGATAGACATGGGGAGTTTGTATTATACTCCCTGTTTGGCTAGTATACTTACCATGTCAGACCATAGCATTCAACGGCAGTTAGTCAGCTCTGCCAGGCATGGGGAGTTTTTCTTATACTCCCTGTTTGGCTAGTATACTTACCATGTCAGACCATAGCATTCCATGGCAGTTAGTCAGCTCTGCCAGGCATGGGGAGTTTTTCTTATACTCCCTGTTTGGCTAGTATACTTACCATGTCAGACCATAGCATTCAACGGCAGTTAGTCAGCTCTGCCAGGCCGAAGATTTTTGTGGCTAATGCAGTAATAAGACAGTAATAAGACAGTCAAGTGACGCCTACCCCACTTCCGCCATGCGCAGAAGGCCGAGGTGAGCTTGTTTACATCATTCTTCTGAGGCCACACTAAGGTAACCCCGGGAACCTTGGCGCTAGAGGGGAAGGAGGGCGGGCATCTGAGTCTGACATGGTAAGTATACTAGCCGAACAGCGAGTATAAGAAAAACTCCCCATTTTGGCGTCATATACTTTACCATGTCAGACCATAGCAGAATTTAAAGGAATTGGAGGAGGGCAGTGCCCTAATGGTTCTTGGGGTTAGACGGCGGAACGGAAATAGCTGCATCAGCCGCCACAAAGGAGATCCCTTTTGAACCATCAGCTCGGGTCATTCGGATATCCCTCAAGTAGAAGTTTATGAAGGGGTTTTCCGAACGCCAGAAGGCTGCCTCCAATAGGTGGCGCACGGGGACAGAGTGCTGGAACGCCGCGGAGGTGGCCAGCGCTCTGACCTCATGAGCTCGGGGGGATATGGGCGGGAGATCCCTGTACGCCTGGGCGTAGGCAGATCTGACCGTCGTGGACAGCCATCTGGAGATGGTGCCCGCCAAGGTGTCCTTAGAATTGTTCGGGTTAATGGAGATGAGGAGGCATCTCTGGGATGTGCGCCTGGGGCGCGAGCGTTCCCAGTAGTATCTAAGGCACCTAGAAGGGCACAGGTCCATGTCCCCCCCTTTTTCTTGACTGCCAAGGATATCCGTGAGTGAGCGGATGACGACAGAGGGGGAGGAAGAGCCCGGGTCCTGGTTCTTAGCTAAGAATTCAGGGAGGAACTTCAGGGAGACAGAGCTGTCCCTGTGGAAGGCCACGTCTCTGGGGTCTCCGCTAAGGGCATGGATCTCGCTTCGCCGTCTGGCCGAAGCCAGGGCGAGGAGAAATGTGGTCTTCATAGAAAGAAGGTCAAAGAGGATGGTGGCAATAGGCTCGAAAGGGGGTTTCCTAAGAGCGTCCAGAACAATAAAGAGGTCCAAAGGGGTACACGCCTAGGGGACTGGGCCTCCCGTAGAGCCACCCCCCTGGAGATCTCTCTAAGGAGGAAATCATTCTCAAAGGATGGTCCGCCTAGTTGGCGGATAGTGGTGCAGATGGCTGATCTGTAACCCCGGATGGAGCTAGCAGATAGTTTCTGCGCCAAGGCTAAGTGAGATAAGAAGTTGCCTATCTGGATGCTAGAAGGGGAATCATGGGGAACGGAGTTGTCAGAGCACCAGGAGACCCATCTCTCCCAGCGGTAGTCATAGAGGGACTCGGTGATGGGTCTGCGCGAGGCCGAGGCTAAATCTCACAGGTCCTGCGAGGCTCCAGCCCCCGTGAGGATGTCTAGGACAGACCGGGCTCTGTCCGAGTGGGAGACAGGGGTAGATGCTCGCAGCCGGGCGGACACAGCAGCCAGGCGTGGAGGCAGAGCATCTGGGGGTTGGAGTGAGGGCGTCCGGAGCGGGGTTGCCTGAGCATGTCCCACCTGGGGTTTAGTTGCAGAGGGGGAACATGGGAGAAGGCTTTTAGGTCCGGAAACCAGGACTGGGTCAGCCACCATGGGGTTATGAGGATCAGCTTGGGTCTCTCCAGTCTCGCCTTCCTGATCACTTTGTGGAGGATCGGGAAGGGGGGAAAGGCGTAGGCTATGAGACCTGACCAAGACAGGGACAGGGCGTCGATGGCATGTGCCTGGGAATCGGGCACGGGAGAGACATAGACTGGCAGACGATGGCTGAAGTGGGTGGCGAACAGGTCGACCATCGGCCTGAACCAATGAGCCCACACCGACGCTAGGGTTAGCATGTTGAGCGTCCATTCTGTGTGTAGGAGAGATTTGGACCGGCTGAGGGAGTCTGCCAGGATGTTGCGTGTGCCCGCTATGTGTCTCGCTCTCAGCGTGACACCGTGTGCCAGACACCAACGCAGGAGAGCCTCTGTCCGGAGGGAGTCACGTGACGCCCACCCTACTTCCGCCGAAGGAAGAAGCCGGTGTAAACTTCCTGTACCTCATTCGTCGAGGCCTGCACGCCAGGTAACCCCAAGGACCTTGGCGCTAGTGGGTAAGGTAGGGCGGGCATTAGAGTCTGACATGGTAAGTATACTAGCCAAACAGGGAGTATAATACAAACTCCCCATTTTGGCGTCATATACTGTACCATGTCAGACCATAGCAGAATTTATCGCAAAAGGAGGAGGGCGAGTGCCCTAGTGGTTCTTGGGGTTAACCGATATGGCTGCATTAGCCGCCACAAAGGATATCCCTTTAGAACCATCAGCCCTGGTCATAGACAGATAGATCAATCTATAGTTGAATCACTTTACTACCTCTTGTTAATTAAATAAATCTGTTCTCCCCATTCTTCTCCTCTCCCTTTCTTCAGCTGATGTGAAAATGAAGAAACATGTACCCAACATGAAAATTACAAGTTTCCATGTTAAAAGGAAACAAAAAAAGCACATCCACATGTGAATGGCAAAAATCCCCCACCTTTTCCCCATGCCAGTGAGAAGGACCCAGCCTCCTTTCTTTTTCACTTTCTTCAGTGAGATGAAAAGAAACTTTCTTCTGTAGACCATGAACATGTTTTTTCCTGAATATTTTTCTTTGGTGTAGAGGATATCAAAAATCTATATTCCTCTTCAGTGTGTGTGAAGGTGGGAAGAATCCTCCTTGTTTTCTTCTCTTTTCTGCTGTTTGATTTCTCTGGCTCACCTGAAATTTTGTCAGAGCATCTCCCAGTGCTTCGATGGTTTCCATGTCCAGGTGGTTAGTCGGTTCGTCCAGGATGAAGAAGTTAGGACTGTCAACACACACAAACGAAGGTCAGCAAAGTAATGTCACATAACCTGTTTGACAGGCTTCACAGTCTTCCCTTTGTCAACTTTCCATGTTCATTTATCACCAATGCTGATGACTGCAGTCAGCAGTGCAGCACTCAACCTTTATCTATTGCACCAAAGACTAGGTCACCGAACCTCAAAACACAACTAATATCAGACGTCAAAGATTCAATGTGCAAAGCATGGACAGATCTATTATTGGGAAAAAGTGATAAACTGTGTAACATGTGACCCCAAAACATTAGATTCAATCATTTCAATCATCACATTTCTACTACCGGAGATCCATCAACAATAGGTATCTTGAAAGAGTGTTATGTATTTTGTTAACATGATTTACTGGATTGTTTGAAAGAACAAAAACTGGGACAAGTGTGTTAAGGACATCACACTTGCTCTAAAAATTAATGATTCATGCAATGTATTTCACTTTAATTTCAGTCTTTGGATTTCAGAGACGGACGGTACTGACTACAAAAACAAAGCAAACAAAAAAAAGAACAAGATTTTTGGTAATTAGAACGAATGATGATAGATGGACATTAAAGCATGAAAATTAATGTAGAGGTACAGGAATGCCATATGAACACAGTAAACACGAAGGTAAAAGCCCTGACCTATTGATCTTTATCAGGAAGGACAAGAAAACACAAGCAACAATATGAATAAACTAAGGGTACAAACAAGTTTCAAAATGACTTATCAAGGATTTCAAAACAATGGGGAAGGATGGAAGAGTATGGGGTCAAGAGGGGAAAGGAGAGTGAAGGAAAAAGAGGGCGTTACTGTGTACATATGAAATTCAGAGCTAACAGTATATGGGAACTGTTCAGTTCTGAAATGTAAACAGACCTGTTTGTTCAGAACTGCTCATAGTCAACTGTGGTCTCCTGGGAGACTCCTCAGTAAAACATGGCTGGTTATGGTTGTGGCAGTCAACCCATGAAATGTAATGAAGAACACCACCTACGATTCTATTGTTCTCGCACACCAGCACACACATGCAACCACAAAGATCACTCACTTTGCCATACTCATGAGGGAGAAGGCCACCCGACTTTTCTGACCACCGGACAGCATGGACACAGGTCTCAGTGCCAGGTCCCCACTGACCCCAAAACTGCCCAGCTGGGCCCGGTATACTTCCGTCGTCTTACCTGCCCACAGTTCATCGGTATCCTTTAAGAACGTGTTCATGAAAAGAAAAGCCCCTGGAGACCTGACAAATGCAGCAATTTGTACACAGTGACACAACAAAAACCTTATAACACAGGAAGATCCATCCCAGTATTTTTTTTAGTACGCTTGCAGATAGACAGACATGTGCACAATGTAACATGGCAGAAAACAGTACCCTGGCCCACAACTCTGCCTGTGCACAAGCTAAAAATCACAGCAAAATAAAAAAAAGTACCCTCCAGAGCTTTCGTAGGAAATTTCAAGACAGTAAATAATTAAATGCGAACATGTCTGATGATGCACTGCCCATGTTCGCAATTATAAAAGTATTCTTACAAGCTGTGCAGCTTGCTCTGAATGTTTAGCCAACAGCGGAAACAGGCAACCACTCTAGTTTTTATTTTGCAGTCAGCTTTCTTTGAAAAGCCAATTGCCTTTCCCCATCTCCGATGAGCAAAACATATTTCAATTACAGGAAAACACAAGCGACAAATGTGATATGTGTGAAAAGGGATATAATTCAAATGAAATTCAAAAGAAATAATTCAAGTGGCAAGCACGCAGCACACAGTGGTCTTTTATCACAGCTTGGGGTAATCAACAATAAGTGCTAGCTTTTTGTCTTTCCTCCACTCTCTCTCCCTCACCCTTTTTTTTTTCTTTTTTTGAGATCACAATTTAGACTAACTTCAAATCATGACTGTGGTTGACAGCTTGTGAAAAATCCAAGACACGTTGTGACCCGCACCAATTTTCAAGCACTTTTTAAGCTCAGGATCATGTCCTTCCACTTTCAAAGGATTTGTCAAGTTTCTGGAACCTGTGCGACCCTTGTGTACGGTGCTCCCTCTCTCTCTCTCTCTCACACACACACACACACACACACACACACACATGCATGCACAGGCAGACCACACAGCTCACAGGCCTACCAGGAAACCTGGCAGCCAGCAGCTCCACAGAGCACTGGTTCATGTCCAGCTGGTCGATGTGGTGCTGGGTGAAGTAGCCGATCTTCAGGTTGCGGTGGGCATGGCGGATCCCCTTCACAGGGTCTAGGAGGCCTAGCAACAGCTTCAACAGCGTGGTTTTCCCTGCACCGTTCTCCCCCACCTTTGGCATGGAAACAAATCACAAAGATAGTCTCACAGAGCTTAAGTGTTTTGTAATTTGTTTGTTCTTTTGTTTGGTGATATAGTAATCCTTCTTTTGATTTTTACTCATAGAACCAAGTTGATTTCCATTCAAATAAAAAACAAATAGATAAAAGAAATAAAACAAAATGGTGGATTAAATGCACTATAAAAAAAAATTATTACATGAAAAAATATACACAAAGCCATACAATTCACACACACACAAAACACACACACACAAACTTTTAGGTCATTCTTAGTTGAACAAACCATTGGTTTGTGAATCTAGAGCGTGAACTAATGACAAACCATAGTTTCTCTCCTAGCTGAAGTCCACAATCCATGATCCAGTCTGCAGATTTACAATGCTGTAAGAACCGATTTTCAATTGAGGGCTGAACAATCTTCTTTCAAGGGAGGGAGCACAACCTGCAATACTGCTTGATTATGCTCAATGGACACACATTATCAGGCCTATTGAACTGGGAACTGTTTTAACACAGTAAAGTCAAATCAAGCAATCTGTGTGTCTGAACTTTCACTTTTTATTGGCAAAGCATTGTGGACGCGGATATTTTGGCAGTACTGAATCAAAATACACACTTTCAAATCAAGAATGGAAATTTTGTTATACTAACAAAAAACTGATTCCCATGACAGAATAGTTGCCACAGAGTGATTTCCATTTAAGGAGAGCCTTCATACTGTGACTTTCCTTTGCATGCACCCAAACAGTTCCCAGGACTTGGAATGCGATCCTTTTCTCACCATCAGCCTATGCTGAGTTGGTTCAAGAACTTGACTGGACTTGCACCACTATGCAAAAATGGGCAATTAAGAACAAAGACAACATTGTCCAGATTGCGAACTAGATGACCTAAGTCACTGAATTAAGAATGGCCTTTAGATAAACTTTTCTGATCCAACAAACCACAAACTAGTGAAGGACACATACATATATATATATGCAGCCAGAAACTCAAGGAAAGCGTCATACACATACACCTTGCTCCCCTTCTCTCCTCTCTTCCACACACACACACACACACACACACACACACACACTCACACACACACACAAAGGCACATGTTATACGCATTCCCTAAACCCTAAATATGCATCCCAATCCCCTCACCACCCTGCCCCAAATCCTCACACCCCTTTTAATGAAAAGACAGAAGGAAATAAAACTCAGGAAGGTGTGACTTAATGTCAGGCTCACAATGCATATTCTGGACTCCATGTTGGCATTGACACAGATGTTCGTGAACAGCGTCTTGTCAGCGCTGTAGTAGAAGGTCACTTCGTCCAGCTGCAGAATGGGTGGTGACAACTTGTCCACTTCAGGAAACCTACATTGCACACACAATGTCTGTTAGCTGGAACAAGCTCTGCAAGTCACCATCTCCAGGCTCATAAGAGAACATTGCCAAAACCTCTTATATTTAGAGCTAGACTTTATATATCCAGCATGAAAGAATGTGTGTGTGATGCTGGCTCACACCTTCTAGCCCACATTTTGCAGTCCTGTCCTGCCTTCAATGGCCCAAGGCCCAGTCTAGTGAAACTCTTGGAGAAATTGAGGGAGAAAATGGTTGGGGTGGGGATGTCAGGTCTCAGGGTCAATAGTGAATGACTTTGCCTTACACTCAAAGGGACGAGCAGGAAAAAAAAACTGAAAAAAAAAACCCCTAGCATACTAGCATGCATCATTCATTCACCACACACCTAGTTTATATGTATATATAGATAGACAGATAGATATTTCATAACAAAATGGCAAAACAACATGTTGTATTACATTCTGTGAAATGTGCAGCATGCCTTCTTCAGAAATACTGTTCTCTGTTCACTTGCTCACACACACACACACACACACACACACACACACACACACACACCTACACACACACATTCCAGCTTATTTGCACTACTTTCTTTCTGTTTTCAAAATTATAGCTGAAAGATATTTAATATTATATATTTTGAATGTGCAGTTTACAGGTGACATTCAATCTTGTTGGAAGCCAAAACCAAACTTACTTTAACACCACTTCCGTCTCTTTTTCTACTGGCTTCAGTTCTGGCCTGAAACACACAGAGAAACACATATAACATACATGCATGCGAACACACACACAACACACACACAAACACACACCTGCGCACACACACACACTTTACAGGTCACACAGTGTTATTCCGTCATCACTGTAATAAATTACTCAAGAATCCATCAGAATCCTGGCCAAGAAACTGCGAAGCGATTATGATAAACAGGAGGACACTCAGGAGAGCACAGACCTTGGTCATGGACAAACACATCTTTCATCAGTCTTTGACATCAATTCATAAGGGAAAGCAACTTATTTTCCGGCCAAGGAATGTAATCACTGGAGCAGACTGAAGAAGTAACTTCCCATGTAGCTTTTATCTTTACAGCATTTGCAAAACAAAAAAATGTCAATGCTGTACCATAGGGAAACTTTAACATTCTATAAAACTATATTACAGTGTAGATAGTTATCAATCTGTTGTACTAACTTCTTTTAAATCACGTTACGTGGAAAACTGGTAATAATCTTATGGATAATGTGAACACATCGTGGATCTACCATTTGATTCCAGATCCCCAACAAAATTCCTTATGGGAAATGAAATGAGGCAGGGAACAGTAAACGATAAACAGTAAGCATATTTTCTTAATTTCATGTTGCCAGTTTCTCCATCTTCAAATTCCCCCCCCCCACCTTAAGTCCAAATCTTTGCCAAGTCATTATTATGAAGATAATTCAGTTGTTGGCCTGCGCTTGTTTTTTCCCCCCACTATTAGATTGTTCATCTATGTATTTGTCTGACTTTATTCAAGTTTAAAAGGCTGTGCCAGTCTTGAATAAAAGTTACTCTGTGTTAGGTTTTCTTATGGGAGCAAAAAATACCCAACTTGTTTACTGCTTAAAATTCCTTATGTTCACCATTTGGCCATGTTCTCTCTTTTTCTACAAATTTTGTAAAAATTGGTTCATGGTTGTTGTTTTTTTTTCTCCCCCCCAATAACGAAATTTGCATAACAAACTTGCTGAACAACTCTGAGATCCTGTTTAATTCAGATCTGGACCACAGACCCACACTAAAATTTAATGGGTTTGTCCTTGGCCTCATTCCATCTGATGACAGAGTTTGGTTGGAATAGTTTTTCATCCTGTTGATAGACACTAAGACAGACAAACAAACTAACCTGATGTCAAACATGGAAAAACAACAACACAACTTCCTTGGTGGAATAACACAGTTATATCTAAAAGCAAACAAACCAACAAACTTAATCTTATTTCTGAACAGTTGAAACATTTATGTCTGAACTTAACCCGAACATTGACTTAAATCTGACGGTACAGCAACATCCACAGAAAAACAACAATGGTGATGACTACTTCCATTCAAAATAATCAGGGAACACTAAAAACCCTTTATTTTTATCTATCCCAAACATTCATCTGCTTCATTATTTCTCTAAGCCAGCTCTGATGCAACAACAATCCAAACCCACTCACAGCTCATACTACAATGGTTCACCTCACAAATTGAATCTGGTGGAAAATCCACACCAATTCTGATTCACTGGCACTAAAGCCATTCGTTTCCTTTTCCATCAGCCATTCCCATCGCCATCGATTTCGCTCTCCTTTTTACACCTCCTCTAGCCTTGACACATCGCTTTTTGTCAAAAACGGCATTAAAACTATCGTTCCGCCCTCACGCTAATGTGTCAAGCATCAACTTTCACATGTGCGTACATTTGTGGTGTTGAGTCGACCTGAAAAAGTGGAGTACTTCGTACCTCCAGAACGGTAGAGCGAGAACTGAGAGCATTGAAAACTTGGATTGGAATAAAAATGAAAAGTGAAACTGCTGTCCGATTTAACTATCATTAAAAAATTCGCTGCTCCTCAGATTAAAAAAAAAAAAAAATGGCATCGCCGGCGCCAGCCATGATAAAAAAAACCAGCACAGTAGCACCCATGTAAACATTCTGTCTCTACAATCAAAATCAATTTGTACTCACAATTTTTCCAGTAGTTTCAACTTGCTTTGTACCTGGGAGGCTCTGTTGGCATTGTAGCGGAACCTATCGATGAACACCTGGATTTCATAACAAAATATTTCAACATGGGGAGTTTGTGTTATACTCCCTGTTTGGCTAGTATACTTACCATGTCAGACCATAGCATTCAACGGCAGTTAGCCAGCTCTGTCAGGCCGAATTTTTTTCCGTGGCCAATGCAGTCATAAGACAGTCACGTGATGTCCCCCACTTCCGGCCCCGGAAGAAGCCAGTGTCAACTTCCTATACGTCATTCAGCGAGGCCTGGTGTATGGTAACCCCGAGAACCTTGGCGCCAGAGGGGAAGGTAGGGAGGGAATTAGAGTCTGACATGGTAAGTATACTAGCCAAACAGGGAGTATAACACAAACTCCCCATTTTGGCGTCATATACTTTACCATGTCAGACCATAGCAGAATTTAAAGGAATCGGAGGAGGGCGAGCGCCCTAGTGGTTCTTGGGGTTGACCGATATGGCTGCATTGGCCGCCACAAAGGAAATCCCCTTAGACCCATCAGCTCTGGTCATGCGGATATCCCTCAGGTAAAAATTAATGAAGGGATTTTCCGAACGCCAGTAGGCTGCCTCCAGCAGGTGGCGCACGGGGACAGAGTACTGGAACGCTGTGGAAGTGGCCAGTGCTCTGACCTCGTGGGCCCTGGGTGATAGGACAGGGAGATCCTTGTACGCCTGAGCGTAGGTAGATCTCACCGTCTTGGAGAGCCACCTGGAGATAGTTCCCGCCGAGATATCTCTAGTATTGTTGGGGTTGAGGGAGATAAGGAGTCGTCTCTGGGAGGAGCGCCTGGGGCGTGTGCGTTCCCAGTAGTACCTGAGACACCTGGAGGGGCAAAGGTCCATGTCTCCATCTTTTTCTCCCTTTCCCAAGATGTCCGTCAGGGAACGGATGACGAGGAAGGGAGAGGGGGTGCCCGGTTCTTGATTCTTTGCCAAGAACTCCGGAAGGAACTTGAGAGAGACTGAGCCGTCCCTGTGGAAGGCGATATCTCTGGGGTCACCGCTGAGGGCGTGAATCTCACTTCGTCTTCTGGCCGAGGCCAGGGCGAGGAGAAAGGTGGTCTTAAGGGAGAGGAGGTCAAAAGGAATAGAAGCAATGGGTTCAAAAGGGGGTTTTCTGAGGGCATCGAGGACCGTAAAAAGGTCCCAGAGGGGGATGCGCCTAGGGGACTGGGCTTCCCGTAGAGCAACTCCTCTAGACACCTCTCTGAGCAGAAAGTCATTGTCAAAAGAAGGGCCCCCGAGTTGACGAATGGTGGTGCAGATAGCTGATCTGTAGCCCCGAATGGAGCTAGCCGACAGCTTAAGGGAAGAGGATAGGTGGGAGAGGAAATTTCCTATTTGGATGTTGGAGGGGCAGTCATGGGGAACAGAGTTATCTGAGCACCAGGCTATCCATCTCTCCCAACGGTAGTTGTAGAGGGACTCGGTGCTGGCTCTGCGAGATGCCGAGGTTAAGTCCCGTAATCCCTGAGAGGCCCCTGCCCCGGCTAGTGTGTCTAGGACGGACTGGGGTCTGTCCGAGTGGGGGGTAGCTGCAGATGTTCGCAGTTGGGCTGGCATAGAAGCCACGCGTGTAGGCGAAGCATGTTGGGATTGGAGTGAGGAAGACCTGACCGGGGTTGTCTCAGCATGTCCCAGCGAGGGCTGAGCCGGAGGGGGGGAACGTGGGTGAGGGACTTGAGGTCCGGGAACCAAGACTGGGTCGGCCACCATGGCGTTACGAGGATCAGCCTGGGTCTTTCCAGCCTCGCCTTCCTGATCACCTTGTGTAGGATGGGGAAGGGGGGAAAGGCATATGCCAGTAGGCCCGTCCAGGGGAGGGATAGTGCGTCGACTGCATACGCCTGGGGATCTGGAACGGGGAGACGTACAGGGGCAGGCGATGGTTGAACCTGGTGGCAAACAGGTCGATCATGGGCACAAACCAATGCTCCCATACCCCCGACAGGGTATGTCTGTTGAGGGTCCACTCCGTGTGGAGGAGAGACTTCGACCTGCTGAGGGAATCCGCCAGGATGTTGCGTTTCCCTGCTATGTGTCTCGCGCGGAGGGTGATTCCCCGCGCGTGACACCAGCGAAGGAGGGCCTCTGTCCTGAGGGAGAGGCCTATGGAGCGGGCCCCTCCCCCTTTGTTGACATAGCAAGCTACCGACGTATTGTCCGTGAGGAGGAGAACAAGTCGGTGCGCGACCTTGTGTTGGAATTGGAGAAGGGCTAGCCTGACCGCTTCCAGCTCCAAGATGTTGATGTGGAGGCGTGCAGTTTGTGAGTCCCACTCCCCCGAGGCGTGACTCTCCTCCACGTGGGCCCCCCAGCCCAAGTTGGAGGCGTCTGTATAAAGTTCCAGTGGTTGGGTTGGGAGGGAGATGGGGACCCCGGTGGAGAGAGTGGCTGGAGTGAGCCACTCCTCCGTCGCCGAAATGAACCAGTGTCCGAGGGGAATGACCTGGTCCCAGCGGTCGGAGGTCTGTGACCAACGTCGGCGGAACTCCCTCTGAAGTTGGCGTTTGGGGACCCGCCCCAGGGGAATGAGGGGAGACAGGGACTCCATCATTCCTAGGAGGGAGGACAGGGTTCTGGCCGAGGTGTGGGGTGTCTGTGACAGGCGGGAGATGAGGTCCACTATGCGTGCAGACCTCTCCGGGGTCGGGGAGACTATCATGGAGATTGTGTCGAAACTCATTCCCAGGAAGGAGAACCTCTGGCTGGGAGTGAGTTCGCACTTGTTGGGGTTTGTGACAAACCCCAGTGTGGAGCACAGACTCAGGAGGCGGGTGGTGTGGGCTTGGCACTGGGCCCGGGAGGGGGCCAAGATGAGCCAGTCGTCCAGATACACTAGGAGGCGGATGTCTTCCTGCCTGGCTAGGGAGGCCATCTCCTTGACAACCTTCGTGAAGAGGAAGGGTGCCAGTGATAGGCCGAAAGGGAGGGCCCTGAACTGGAACACTCGGCCCTGCCAGACGAACCGTAGGAATCGTCTGTGGACCGGGTGAATCAGGATCTGAAAGTAGGCGTCCTTCAGGTCTATGGATGTGGCCCAGTCGAGATGATGGATGGAGTCTCGGATCTGGGTGGGGGTCTCCATCTTGAACTTGGTGGGCCTGAGGAACTTGTTGAGGGGCGAAAGATCTAGAATGGGCCTCCATCCTCCCGAGGCTTTTGGGATCACAAAGAGGTGAGAGTAGAAGCCGGGGTTTGGGTAGGAAACCTCCGCGATGGCCCCTTTCTTGAGGAGCTCTTGGACTTCCGTGCGAAGAGCTTCTGCTTTGGCGGGGGAGGGTTCGTTGGGGGAGGGAGGGGGAGATAGCATGAGGGGGGGACGCTCGTGGGCCCAAGGAAGGCGAAACCCTTCCTGTAGCACCGCCACTATCCAGGGGTTGAGGCGCATACGTCTCCACTGGTGGGCATGCCGGGAGAGGCTGCCCGCCCGGGGGGCGAGGGTCTGGGCTGGTGGGAGGGGGATAGGGCGAGGGGGGGTGCTACCTGATCTAAGTCCACCTCGGGCTGTCTCCCTAGTCAGCTCCGGGAGCGTGACTGTTGGCCGAACCGAAAATTTTGCTGATGGGGTTTTGGCTTAGGCCTTGGGAGAAGATTAGGTCGCTTGGCGGGCCATGCGGTGCGGGAAGGCGATTGCCTGGGATAGGGTCTGTGCCTGGGGAAGGAACGAAGTGGGGGTCTAGCAGGGCGTGGCGGTGGCCTGGGCGCAAAGGACACAGCCTGCTTGCGTTCCTCAACTGCTTGGGCTATGACGTCAGCCGAGTAGTCGCCAAAGAGCGATTGGTCCTGGCCCGGGATGCATCGCAGGGCTGCCTTAAGCGTCGGGGAGAGAGAGGTCCGCGCCAGCACGGCATCTCTCGCGACCAACAAGCAGTTGAAGTGGCTTCTGGCTGCGCTGTCCGCCGCAGCCGAAAGGTGATGCGAAATCCTGTTAACTAAGTGTCGCATGAAAGGATCGCTGAACAAGCGAGGGTCAGGCTCTTGGTGCTCCTCAGAGCCCGAGTCCCCCGGTACTGGGATGGCACCATCATCCTCCGGCCATAGAGCCTCCGCTCGCTGAAGGAGCATGCCCAAGTAGGTGTGTCCCGCCGTGGTGTGGAGGATGCCCATCCTGGCTACTCGGTCCCATTCCTTCAGGTTCTTAAATGAGATGGTGCCGGAAGTAGGGGGGGGCAGGTGGGGGATCAACCGACGGTCCGACTGGGAAATGCCCATCTCCCTGGTCACGGGATTGTCCGTAAACAAGGAGGAGACTGAGGGGTTCTTGCGGTCCCCGAGGAGGAAACCGACCTGGGCTGCATGTGGGGCCGAGAGGGTCCCTGTCCTGGTGGAGGGATGGCGTGCGCACCCCTGGCGCGAGTTGCTGGGCCTTCCCAAATTGAGGCGAGGGATTGGGGGGCAACGATCTTTGGTCTAGATCTCTGGGCCGGGGGGGGACCGGCGAAATGGGAGAGGGAGAGAACTTCTTCAGCGGGTGCGGCCTCCCTCCTAACGAGGTCTGGTCGCCACCGTTCTATCGTGCGGACATCGTACAATGAGGTGGAGGCTAGTTCTTCCTCATCGTCCGCCTCAGGGAGGTACTGGTCCTGAGAGGGTTCATAGCACCCGTCATCAGGAGGTAAGTCGAGGGGTGCCTGTAGTGAGTCCCCGGTGGCCCTATAATCGGCGGCCGGGACATCGTCCTGCCGATCGGACAGCTCCCGAGGAGGGAGACCAAGGTCGACCCAGGCAAGTGAGGCCGGGTGCCACATTCGACCATATAGCTGGTCGTACTGGGTGTTGGCGTTAAGCCACTGGTCTCTCTCGGGGGCATAGAGCCACCGGTCCCCGGGGAGGTAAACGGGCTGTGGCGGCCCTGGGGTGTAGGCAGAAAATCCCCGGGGACCCGGGTAACCTGAATCACTGTTGGGGGGGTCTTGAGAGGCCGTGGCCTGTCGTCCCCGTCCAGGTCCGTGCACTGTACCATACACGTCCTTGGAATGGGCCTGGGAGGGCCATAATGGTATGGAGGAGGATGCGGAAGTCGAGCCCCCAACCCGCGAAAGTGCGGATTGGTCAGGATGCGGTCCCGTGTTCCTCCCCTGGAGGAATATGTCAGGTTACCCTTGGTCCCGCTGGTAGATCCTCCCCCCGGAGGAGCGGGACCGCGGACGTTGCCCAAATGGGGATCCGAAAAGGTCGGTTCCCCAACGTCCAATACCCCTAGGGAAGAAGGTGACGTTCGATCGGGGTAGGTCGACCGTCCTTGTGCATGGGCACGGCCGGGCCCATGGCGCGGCGTGCCCGCACGCCCAGGATTATGGACACCACCGAGGTCGTGCGTCGGGGTGACCATAAGGCTGCTTCCGGAGTCGAAGCGCTCCTCGAGCTCAGGTGTTGGCTGCACCCGTGCCCGGTGGGGCCGAGCGCTATGAGTGGACGTATCAACTTGGGGGGAAAAGGAGATACGTGACTCATCAAGGCGAGTGACGGATGGTGATTCCATCCCAGATCCGTCACCCGTGCTGGTCCGCGGCTCGGCAAGGTGCCCCGGGGGCCGAGATTCGCGTGACTCAGCATGATAGTGAGAAGTCTCCGAGCGAGTCCGTAGGCTAGAGGGCAAGCTGGCCGATGGAGAAGGGGTGGGGGAGGGCGAATTCCGTTGGCTAGTCTTTGCTCGGCAGGGCCCCTTGAGGGGAGCCTTGCCCTTAGACTTTTTGGGCAGCACCTTGAGGGGAGCTTTGCCCTTAGACTTTGCAGGCAGATCAAATGAAAGGCATTTTGAAATGGTGGCCGCTTGCCTATCAGCCTTGGGACGCCGCGGTCGTGCGTCCGTCGGTTTGGTAGACGAGGAAAGATCACGCGTCCCTTCCGCGGAGGAGTCGTCTCTGTCTACCTGAACCGTACGTTCATCGGTGTGAACGGATTGCTCTGAGATGGAATCGACCCGCGGGTTCTCCGGGAAATTGAGCGAACTCCGAGCAGTGGAGTGGCTCGACCCGGCGGTGTCCTTCACCATGTTGGGCACAGGTGGATAGAGCAAACCCGGAACACACGACCGCAAAGAGGAGACAAGGTGGCCGATCGAGAAAATCAATTAATCTCGATCGTCCGTGTGGTGTCGTGCAAAGTGCTCGAGAGATCGACTGAAACTCGAACTACCCGTACACGCCACCGGTCGGGTGACTGGTATGGCTATTAATAGCAATCTCTTTTTGGGCACTAAATCTTAATAAGCAGATCAGTGTCACGCACCCTTACTCGAACACGTTCTACCTGTGAAGGGTATTATTGAGCACTAAACCTTAATAAGTGGAACCAGCACAAAATGCGTGTTGAACCCGAGGCTCGGCAATATGGTGGGGGAACACGACCGGCGAGCGGTGCCGACGATCGCGAGTAACAAAGTCGCGAGAGTGCCGGTAAAAGAGACAAATCTTTTAATAAATACGCTCCCGAGAGTGCCGGTAAAAAAGATAATTCTTTTAATAATTTCGCTCCCACCAAGAGCCTCACACGGCAAAATACTCAGGGTCTAGTGCAAGCCACAACTGAATCAAGTGTAGAAACAAAACACAGCAATCTTAACACAAAGGCAAGTATAGGCGAGACAGAGCACAAGACTTATCTTGCTTTGACGGCAGGCCGAAGATGAATGACGTATAGGAAGTTGACACTGGCTTCTTCCGGGGCCGGAAGTGGGGGACATCACGTGACTGTCTTATGACTGCATTGGCCACGGAAAAAATTCGGCCTGACAGAGCTGGCTAACTGCCGTTGAATGCTATGGTCTGACATGGTAAAGTATATGACGCCAAACATAGTTTCTCTCCTAGCTGAAGTCCACAATCCATGATCCAGTCTGCAGATTTACAATGCTGTAAGAACCGATTTTCAATTGAGGGCTGAACAATCTTCTTTCAAGGGAGGGAGCACAACCTGCAATACTGCTTGATTATGCTCAATGGACACACATTATCAGGCCTATTGAACTGGGAACTGTTTTAACACAGTAAAGTCAAATCAAGCAATCTGTGTGTCTGAACTTTCACTTTTTATTGGCAAAGCATTGTGGACGCGGATATTTTGGCAGTACTGAATCAAAATACACACTTTCAAATCAAGAATGGAAATTTTGTTATACTAACAAAAACTGATTCCATGACAGAATAGTTGCCACAGAGTGATTTCCATTTAAGGAGAGCCTTCATACTGTGACTTTCCTTTGCATGCACCCAAACAGTTCCCAGGACTTGGAATGCGATCCTTTTCTCACCATCAGCCTATGCTGAGTTGGTTCAAGAACTTGACTGGACTTGCACCACTATGCAAAAATGGGCAATTAAGAACAAAGACAACATTGTCCAGATTGCGAACTAGATGACCTAAGTCACTGAATTAAGAATGGCCTTTAGATAAACTTTTCTGATCCAACAAACCACAAACTAGTGAAGGACACATACATATAATATATATGCAGCCAGAAACTCAAGGAAAGCGTCATACACATACACCTTGCTCCCCTTCTCTCCTCTCTTCCACACACACACACACACACACACACACACACACTCACACACACACACAAAGGCACATGTTATACGCATTCCCTAAACCCTAAATATGCATCCCAATCCCCTCACCACCCTGCCCCAAATCCTCACACCCCTTTTAATGAAAAGACAGAAGGAAATAAAACTCAGGAAGGTGTGACTTAATGTCAGGCTCACAATGCATATTCTGGACTCCATGTTGGCATTGACACAGATGTTCGTGAACAGCGTCTTGTCAGCGCTGTAGTAGAAGGTCACTTCGTCCAGCTGCAGAATGGGTGGTGACAACTTGTCCACTTCAGGAAACCTACATTGCACACACAATGTCTGTTAGCTGGAACAAGCTCTGCAAGTCACCATCTCCAGGCTCATAAGAGAACATTGCCAAAACCTCTTATATTTAGAGCTAGACTTTATATATCCAGCATGAAAGAATGTGTGTGTGATGCTGGCTCACACCTTCTAGCCCACATTTTGCAGTCCTGTCCTGCCTTCAATGGCCCAAGGCCCAGTCTAGTGAAACTCTTGGAGAAATTGAGGGAGAAAATGGTTGGGGTGGGGATGTCAGGTCTCAGGGTCAATAGTGAATGACTTTGCCTTACACTCAAAGGGACGAGCAGGAAAAAAAAACTGAAAAAAAAAACCCCTAGCATACTAGCATGCATCATTCATTCACCACACACCTAGTTTATATGTATATATAGATAGACAGATAGATATTTCATAACAAAATGGCAAAACAACATGTTGTATTACATTCTGTGAAATGTGCAGCATGCCTTCTTCAGAAATACTGTTCTCTGTTCACTTGCTCACACACACACACACACACACACACACACACACACACACACACACACACACACACACACACACCTACACACACACATTCCAGCTTATTTGCACTACTTTCTTTCTGTTTTCAAAATTATAGCTGAAAGATATTTAATATTATATATTTTGAATGTGCAGTTTACAGGTGACATTCAATCTTGTTGGAAGCCAAAACCAAACTTACTTTAACACCACTTCCGTCTCTTTTTCTACTGGCTTCAGTTCTGGCCTGAAACACACAGAGAAACACATATAACATACATGCATGCGAACACACACACAACACACACACAAACACACACCTGCGCACACACACACACTTTACAGGTCACACAGTGTTATTCCGTCATCACTGTAATAAATTACTCAAGAATCCATCAGAATCCTGGCCAAGAAACTGCGAAGCGATTATGATAAACAGGAGGACACTCAGGAGAGCACAGACCTTGGTCATGGACAAACACATCTTTCATCAGTCTTTGACATCAATTCATAAGGGAAAGCAACTTATTTTCCGGCCAAGGAATGTAATCACTGGAGCAGACTGAAGAAGTAACTTCCCATGTAGCTTTTATCTTTACAGCATTTGCAAAACAAAAAAATGTCAATGCTGTACCATAGGGAAACTTTAACATTCTATAAAACTATATTACAGTGTAGATAGTTATCAATCTGTTGTACTAACTTCTTTTAAATCACGTTACGTGGAAAACTGGTAATAATCTTATGGATAATGTGAACACATCGTGGATCTGCCATTTGATTCCAGATCCCCAACAAAATTCCTTATGGGAAATGAAATGAGGCAGGGAACAGTAAACGATAAACAGTAAGCATATTTTCTTAATTTCATGTTGCCAGTTTCTCCATCTTCAAATTCCCCCCCCCCACCTTAAGTCCAAATCTTTGCCAAGTCATTATTATGAAGATAATTCAGTTGTTGGCCTGCGCTTGTTTTTTCCCCCCACTATTAGATTGTTCATCTATGTATTTGTCTGACTTTATTCAAGTTTAAAAGGCTGTGCCAGTCTTGAATAAAAGTTACTCTGTGTTAGGTTTTCTTATGGGAGCAAAAAATACCCAACTTGTTTACTGCTTAAAATTCCTTATGTTCACCATTTGGCCATGTTCTCTCTTTTTCTACAAATTTTGTAAAAATTGGTTCATGGTTGTTGTTTTTTTTTCTCCCCCCCAATAACGAAATTTGCATAACAAACTTGCTGAACAACTCTGAGATCCTGTTTAATTCAGATCTGGACCACAGACCCACACTAAAATTTAATGGGTTTGTCCTTGGCCTCATTCCATCTGATGACAGAGTTTGGTTGGAATAGTTTTTCATCCTGTTGATAGACACTAAGACAGACAAACAAACTAACCTGATGTCAAACATGGAAAAACAACAACACAACTTCCTTGGTGGAATAACACAGTTATATCTAAAAGCAAACAAACCAACAAACTTAATCTTATTTCTGAACAGTTGAAACATTTATGTCTGAACTTAACCCGAACATTGACTTAAATCTGACGGTACAGCAACATCCACAGAAAAACAACAATGGTGATGACTACTTCCATTCAAAATAATCAGGGAACACTAAAAACCCTTTATTTTTATCTATCCCAAACATTCATCTGCTTCATTATTTCTCTAAGCCAGCTCTGATGCAACAACAATCCAAACCCACTCACAGCTCATACTACAATGGTTCACCTCACAAATTGAATCTGGTGGAAAATCCACACCAATTCTGATTCACTGGCACTAAAGCCATTCGTTTCCTTTTCCATCAGCCATTCCCATCGCCATCGATTTCGCTCTCCTTTTTACACCTCCTCTAGCCTTGACACATCGCTTTTTGTCAAAAACGGCATTAAAACTATCGTTCCGCCCTCACGCTAATGTGTCAAGCATCAACTTTCACATGTGCGTACATTTGTGGTGTTGAGTCGACCTGAAAAAGTGGAGTACTTCGTACCTCCAGAACGGTAGAGCGAGAACTGAGAGCATTGAAAACTTGGATTGGAATAAAAATGAAAAGTGAAACTGCTGTCCGATTTAACTATCATTAAAAAATTCGCTGCTCCTCAGATTAAAAAAAAAAAAAAATGGCATCGCCGGCGCCAGCCATGATAAAAAAACCAGCACAGTAGCACCCATGTAAACATTCTGTCTCTACAATCAAAATCAATTTGTACTCACAATTTTTCCAGTAGTTTCAACTTGCTTTGTACCTGGGAGGCTCTGTTGGCATTGTAGCGGAACCTATCGATGAACACCTGGATTTCATAACAAAATATTTCAACCATTAATTTAGACCCTTCTGAACTATTCTAACCATGATTCATGAACTGTATGTCTTTCTGTGAGTGAGTGAGTGAGAGTGAGTGAGTGAGTGAGTGAGTGAGTGAGTGAGTGAGTGAGTGAGTGAGTGAGTGAGTGAGTGAGTGAGTGAGCGAGCGAGCGAGCGAGCGAGTGTGTGTGTGTGTGTGTGTGTGTGTGTGTGTGGTGTGTGTGTGTGTGTGTGTGTGTGATTGTTCATCCAATTCATAAAATTCCAAGATTTTTCCTGGACAACAAATTTTCCATGCCTCACTGCTTGAAGAAGATCCTTCACAAAGATCCTTGAAGCACTGCAGTTCACAAAAAAATATTGAACAGGGAGGCTGGGTCATTAGAAGTGTGAATGAGTGTTGTTGCTAGGTGTAAGGATGACAAGAAGACATCTGCATCTCAAACAACTCAAACCTGATGAGACACACACCAGGATGATGAAGCTGCAACTCACTGATTACATGCACATAGTCCTAGTCTTTGCACAAACAGGCACACGGGTATACCACATTAAGCTGCCATTGTTCAAATGAGCTACAGGTGTTGCATACATGGGTCACATACATAAAAAACTATGTTCACTGATGTCATCCATGAATCATTAAGATTTTTTTTTTGGTATGAAACTGCCAGGATTGAGAATGAAAATGGATTTTACTTGAAGGTTCAACAGAGTTGTACTGATTGATCAGTGCAAAAGCAAGACATAAAATCTTTTTTTTAATGAGCAACAGCTGCAAGACTGGCATGTATTGCATGGAAATAGCACATTTATTTACATATGCAAATGAGGGGGAAATTTAAGTTATATCTCACAGTTTAGAAAAAGACTGATTAATAAGTTTGGAGACTGAAATCAATGAAACTGACTTGACTGAACTCACAAACTAGTCAGTTCCTGACTCAAAATTTTGAAGAAGGTGCATCCTATAAAGAAAAACTGCAAACAGACAAATTTTTAAAAAATTACTTAAAAACATTGAGAGGCAAGATTTCAGCAGCTGACTGATTACTTTGATTAGAAATGTCATGAATGTCTGCAGCTGCCTTTGAGAATAAATACACAGTATGGCTTTGTGAGTTCTGAACCAAGTGCCAAACTGAAATCAACTCAGAGAGTTATGGATTGAATTATGTACACTAAAAAGGTGTAGGCCAGTCAATCTTACATTCATATTATAACTCCTTTGCAGAGAGATTTCCCCTTTCCTATGACTTTACAATATCCTGTTAGGATGGTAGCATTGCAGTATTGCCTTTCTTTGTCACTGGAATGGATCATCTTTCAATGGAAAAAGTCATCAATGGCCCGAGTCCGAAATATAACAGTAAAACCTCAAAATTAAACATGACTGTGCTTTGGGACTTGTATGTATTCATATCTACTCATTTGATACAAGAGCTCTGTAACCTCACCTGTATATGATCCCTGTACTGTTTCTGGGCCTCATATTCCTTCATCTGGTTCTTGAGCTTTTCCTCCCTTGTCTTGTGGAAGACCTCATAGTTACCACGGTAACAGTCTAGTCGCATAGAATGCAGGTGCAGAATGTCCGTGGCCACTGAGTTGAGGAACTGCCGGTCGTGGGATACAACCAGAATTGTCTTGGGCCAGTCCTGGACAGGAAAATTCGTTATATACAGTTCTATCACCTATATATACGTTTACTTCATCCACTGAAAAATTCAGACAATTTCATTCCCCTTTCTGTTTTTGTTGTGTTTGCAATAAGTGTCTTAAACATTATACAAATAGTTCTGTTACTTGCAAAACAATTCTGCCTACTGAAGAATTATATCACTTTCTGCATTCATGGAGCACTTCTGCATCCCCTCTCTCTCTCTATAAATATACATCCGTAAATACATCCACGTCCTTACAATAACACCCACATTCATCAACAAACACATCCACAGACAAGTTTGAGTAAATATATATATATATGCAAGCATCTATGAGTTCAGGTACAGATCCAACACATCACATCTGTAGTTTTCCTGAATCAAAACATATTTTCTAATATACACTATTTCACTGTTTTGGGCTTATAGTTCTCCATCACACTCTGTCACAAACCATTCTTAAGAATCCTAATGGTAAAAAAAAAATGGAACAACTGTCATAATGGTGGTAGGTGTTACTCACAGAAAACTAAAAAAATAGTACTATGATAGTCAGAATCAGTTATGTAAAAAGTATGTAACATATTTCTCAATGCTGCTTCCCAGGAAAACACACACACACACACACACACACACACACACACACACACACACACACACACACACACAAACACATACGCGAAGAAGAAGACAACTATCAACTGCAGAAATTACCAACACTTCATATCTCGTCTGCAGTCCTCTTATCCCCTCCAAGTCTTTTTCCTTAGCCATGTAAGTTGTTCATTTACATCCTCTGGCAAGACTGGTCTCCCCCATGTAACTCATTGTAATTGTTGCATAATAAACATTGGTCAGGTTGAGTCAGACACCTGTCCAGACATTTTCTCTGACCTGCTCTCGAAAACTTCATAGCTCTCCCTTCTGAAGAGCACGGTTTTCCTAAATGATTTGTTTACACAGTCTGATCAACATGGGGAGTTTGTGTTATACTCCCTGTTTGGCTAGTATACTTACCATGTCAGACCATAGCATTCAACGGCAGTTAGCCAGCTCTGTCAGGCCGAATTTTTTCCGTGGCCAATGCAGTCATAAGACAGTCACGTGATGTCACCCCACTTCCGGCCCCGGAAGAAGCCAGTGTCAACTTCCTATAAGTCATTCAGCGAGGCCTGGTGTATGGTGACCCCGAGAACCTTGGCGCCAGAGGGGAAGGTAGGGAGGGAATTAGAGTCTGACATGGTAAGTATACTAGCCAAACAGGGAGTATAACACAAACTCCCCATTTTGGCGTCATATACTTTACCATGTCAGACCATAGCAGAATTTAAAGGAATCGGAGGAGGGCGAGCGCCCTAGTGGTTCTTGGGGTTGACCGATATGGCTGCATTGGCCGCCACAAAGGAAATCCCCTTAGACCCATCAGCTCTGGTCATGCGGATATCCCTCAGGTAAAAATTAATGAAGGGATTTTCCGAACGCCAGTAGGCTGCCTCCAGCAGGTGGCGCACGGGGACAGAGTACTGGAACGCTGTGGAAGTGGCCAGTGCTCTGACCTCGTGGGCCCTGGGTGATAGGACAGGGAGATCCTTGTACGCCTGAGCGTAGGTAGATCTCACCGTCTTGGAGAGCCACCTGGAGATAGTTCCCGCCGAGATATCTCTAGTATTGTTGGGGTTGAGGGAGATAAGGAGTCGTCTCTGGGAGGAGCGCCTGGGGCGTGTGCGTTCCCAGTAGTACCTGAGACACCTGGAGGGGCAAAGGTCCATGTCTCCATCTTTTTCTCCCTTTCCCAAGATGTCAGAACTCCGGAAGGAACTTGAGAGAGACTGAGCCGTCCCTGTGGAAGGCGATATCTGTGGGGTCACCGCTGAGGGCGTGAATCTCACTTCGTCTTCTGGCCGAGGCCAGGGCGAGGAGAAAGGTGGTCTTAAAGGAGAGGAGGTCAAAAGGAATAGAAGCAATGGGTTCAAAAGGGGTTTTTCTGAGGGCATCGAGGACCGTAAAAAGGTCCCAGAGGGGAATGCGCCTAGGGGACTGAGCTTCCCGTAGAGCAACTCCTCTAGACACCTCTCTGAGGAGAAAGTCATTGTCAAAAGAAGGGCCCCCCAGTTGACGAATGGTAGTGCAGATAGCTGATCTGTAGCCCCGAATGGAGCCAGCCGACAGCTTAAGGGAAGAGGATAGGTGGGAGAGGAAATTTCCTATTTGGATGTTGGAGGGGCAGTAATGGGGAACAGAGTTATCTGAGCACCAGGTTATCCATCTCTCCCAACGGTAGTTGTAGAGGGATTCGGTGCTGGCTCTGCGAGATGCCGAGGCGAAGTCCCGTAATCCCTGAGAGGCCCCTGCCCCGGCTAGTGTGTCTAGGACGGACTGGGGTCTCTCCGAGTGGGGGGTAGATGCAGATGTTCGCAGTTGGGCTGGCATAGAAGCCACGCGTGTAGGCGAAGCATCTTGGGATTGGAGTGAGGAAGACCTGACCGGGGTTGTCTCAGCATGTCCCAGCGAGGGCTGAGCCGGAGGGGGGAACGTGGGTGAGGGACTTGGGGTCCGGGAACCAAGACTGGGTCGGCCACCATGGCGTTACGAGGATCAGCCTGGGTCTTTCCAGCCTTGCCTTCCTGATCACCTTGTGTAGGATGGGGAAGGGGGGAAAGGCATACGCCAGTAGGCCCGTCCCGGGGAGGGATAGTGCGTCGACTGCATCCGCCTGGGGATCTGGAACGGGGGAGACGTACAGGGGCAGGTGATGGTTGAAGCTGGTGGCAAACAGGTCGATCATGGGCACAAACCAATGGTTGCGCGACACCAGCGAAGGAGGGCCTCTGTTCTGAGGGAGAGGCCTATGGAGCGGGCCTCTCCCCCTTTGTTGACATAGCAAGCTACCGACGTATTGTCCGTGAGGAGGAGAACAAGTCGGTGCGCGACCTTGTGCTGGAGTTGGAGAAGGGCTAGCCTGACCGCTTCCAGCTCCCACTCCCCGAGGCGTGACTGTCCTCCACGTGGGCCCCCCAGCCCAAGTTGGAGGCGTCTGTATAAAGTTCCAGTGGTTGGGTTGGGTTGGGAGGGAGATGGGGACCCCGGTGGAGAGAGTGGCTGGAGTGAGCCGCTCCTCCGTCGCCGAAATGAACCAGTGTCCGAGGGGAATGACCTGGTCCCAGCGGTCGGAGGTCTGTGACAAACGTCGGCGGAACTCCCTCTGAAGTTGGCGTTTGGGGACCCGCCGCAGGGGAATGAGGGGAGACAGGGACTCCATCATTCCTAGGAGGGAGGACAGGGTTCTGGCCGAGGTGTGGGGTGCCTGTGACAGGCAGGAGATGAGGTCCACTATGCGTGCAGGCCTCTCCGGGGTCTGCCAGACGAACCGTAGGAATCGTCTGTGGGCCGGGTGAATCAGGATCTGAAAAATAGGCGTCCTTCAGGTCTACGGATGTGGCCCAGTCGCGATGATGGATGGAGTCTCGGATCTGGGTGGGGTCTCCATCTTGAACTTGGTGGGCCTGAGGAACTTGTTGAGGGGCGAAAGATCTAGAATGGGCCTCCATCCTCCCGAGGCTTCTGGGATCACAAAGAGTAGAAGCCGGGGTTTGGGTGGGAAATCTCCGAGATGGCCCCTCTTTTGAGGAGGTCTTGGACTTCCGTGCGAAGAGCTTCTGCTTTGGCGGGGGAGGGTTCGTTGGGGAGGGAGGGGGAGATAGCATGAGGGGGGGGACGCTCGTGGGCCCAAGGAAAGCGAAACCCTTCCTGTAGCACCGCCACTATCCAGGGGTGAGGCGTATGCGTCTCCACTGGTGGGCATGCCGGGAGAGGCTGCCCGCCAGGGGGGGCGAGGGTCTGGGCTGGTGGGTGGGGGATAGGGCGAGGGGGGGTGCTACCTGATCTAAGTCCCCCTCGGGCTGTCTCCCTAGTCAGCTCCGGGAGCGTGACTGTTGGCCTAACCGAAAATTTTGCTGATGGGGTTTTGGCTTAGGCCTTGGGAGAAGATTAGGTCGCTTGGCGGGCCGTGCGGTGCGGGAAGGCGATTGTCTGGGATAGGGTCTGTGCCTGGGGAAGGAACGAAGTGGGGGTCTAGCAGGGCGTGGCGGTGGCCTGGGCGCAAAGGACACAGCCTGCTTGCGTTCCTCAACTGCTTGTGCTATGACGTCAGCCGAGTAGTCGCCAAAGAGCGACTGGACCTGGCCCGGGATGCATCGCAGGGCTGCCTTAAGCGTCGGGGAGAGAGAGGTCCGCGCCAGCACGGCCTCTCTCGCGACCAACAAGCAGTTGAAGTGGCTTCTGGCTGCGCTGTCCGCCGCAGCCGAAAGGTGATGCGAAATCCTGTTAACTAGGTGTCGTATGAAAGGATCGCTGAACAAGCGAGGGTCAGGCTCTTGGTGCGCCTCAGAGCCCGGGTCCCCCGGTACTGGGATGGCACCATCGTCCTCCGGCCATAGAGCCTCCGCTCGCTGAAGGGGCATGTCCAAGTAGGTGTGTCCCGCCGTGGTGTGGAGGATGCCCATCCTGGCTACTCGGACCCATTCCTTTAGGTTCTTAAAGGAGATGGCGCCGGAAGTAGGGGGGGGCAGGTGGGGGATCAACCGACGGTCCGACTGGGAAATGCCCATCTCCCTGGTCACGGGATTGTCCGTAAACAAGGAGGCGACTGAGGGGTTCATGGGTAGATTGGTCTAGATCTCTGGGCCGGGGGAGAGGGAGAGAAATTCGTCAGCGGGTGCGGCCTCCCTCCTAACGAGGTCTGGTCGCCACCGTTCTATCGTGCGGACATCGTACAATGAGGTGGGGGCTAGCTCCTCGTCATCGTCCGCCTCAGGGAGGTACTGGTCCTGAGAGGGTTCATAGCACCCGTCTTCAGGAGGTAAGTCGAGGGGTGCCTGTAGTGTGTCCCCGGTGGCCCTATAATCGGCGGCCGGGACATCGTCCTGCCGATCGGACAGCGCCCGAGGAGGGAGACCAAGGTCGACCCAGGTAAGTGAGGCCGGGTGCCACATTCGACCATGTAGCTGGTCGTGCTGGGTGTTGGCGTTAAGCCACTGGTCTCTCTCGGGGGCATAGAGCCACCGGTCCCCGGGGAGGTAAACGGGCTGTGGCGGCCCTGGGGAAAAACCATGGTAGGTAGGCCGCACTCAAGGTCTGACCAGCGCGTTGGGCGAATGCGTAGGTCAGACATCCGCCGAGTCGTAGCCACGAGACCCTCTTCTTCTTGTAGGCAGAAAGTCCCCGGGGACCCGGGTAACCTGAATCACTGTTGGGGGGGGCTTGAGAGGCCGTGGCCTGTCGTCCCCGTCCAGGTCCGTGCACTGCACCATACACGTCCTTGGAATGGGCCTGGGAGGGCCATAATGGTATGGAGGAGGATGCGGAAGTCGAGCCCCCAACCCGCGAAAGTGCGGATTGGTCAGGATGCGGTCCCGTGTTCCTCCCCCTGGAGGAATATGTCAGGTTACCCTTGGTCCCGCTGGTAGATCCTCCCCCCGGAGGAGCGGGACCGCGGACGTTGCCCAAATGGGGATCCGAAAGGTCGGTTCCCCAACGTCCAATACCCCTAGGGAAGAAGGTGACGTTCGATCGGGGTAGGTCGACCGTCCTTGTGCATGGGCACGGCCGGGCCCATGGCGCGGCGTGCCCGCACGCCCAGGATTATGGACACCACCGAGGTCGTGCGTCGGGGTGACCATAAGGCTGCTTCCGGAGTCGAAGCGCTCCTCGAGCTCAGGTGTTGGCTGCACCTGTGCCCGGTGGGGCCGAGCGCTATGAGTGCACGTATCAATTTGGGGGGAAAAAGAGATACGTGACTCATCAAGGCGAGTGACGGATGGTGATTCCATCCCAGATCCGTCACCCGTGCTGGTCCGCGGCTCGGCAAGGTGCCCCGGGGGCCGAGATTCGCGTGACTCAGCATGATAGTTAGAAGTCTCCGAGCGAGTCCGTAGGCTAGAGGGCAAGCTGGCCGATGGAGAAGGGGTGGGGGAGGGCGAATTCCGTTGGCTAGTCTTTGCTCGGCCGGGCCCCTTGAGGGGAGCCTTGCCATTAGACTTTCTGGGCAGCACCTTGAGGGGAGCTTTGCCCTTAGACTAGCAGGCAGATCAAATGAAAGGCATTTTGAAATGGTGGCCGCTTGCCTATCAGCCTTGGGACGCCGCGGTCGTGCGTCCGTCGGTTTGGTAGACGAGGAAGATCACGCGTCCCTTCCGCGGAGAAGTCGTCTCTGTCTACCCGAACCGTACGTTCATCAGTGCGAACGGATTGCTCCGAGATGGAATCGACCCGCGGGTTCTCCGGGAAATTGAGCGAACTCCGAGCAGTGGAGTGGCTCGACCCGGCGGTGTCCTTCACCATGTTGGGCACAGGTGGATAGAGCAAACCCGGAACACACGACCGCAAAGAGGAGACAAGGTGGCCGATCGAGAAAATCAATTAATCTCGATCGTCCGTGTGGTGTCGTGCAAAGTGCTCGAGAGATCGACTGAAAACTCGAACTACCCGTACACGCCACCGGTCGTGTGACTGGTATGGCTATTAATAGCAATCTCTACACGTGGAGTATCACTGTGTATAGGTGTGATAGTTCTTGGGCACTAAATCTTAATAAGCAGATCAGTGTCACACACCCTTACTCGAACACGTTCTACCTGTGAAGGGTAAAGAGTACAGGTGTGATAGTTATTGAGCCCTAAACCTTAATAAGCGGAACCAGCACAAAATGCGTGCTGAACCCGAGGCTCGGCAATATGGTGGGGGAACACGACCGGCGAGCGGTGCCGACGATCGCGAGTAACAAAGTCGCGAGAGTGCCGGTAAAAGAGACAAATCTTTAATAAATACGCTCCCGAGAGTGCCGGTAAAAGAGACAAATCTTTTAATAAATACGCTCCCACCAAGAGCCTCACACGGCAAAAATACTCAGGGTCTAGTGCAAGCCGGAACCAGCACAAAATGCGTGCTGAACCCGAGGCTCGGCAATATGGTGGGGGAACACGACCGGCGAGCGGTGCCGACGATCGCGAGTAACAAAGTCGCGGGAGTGCCGGTAAAAGAGACAAATCTTTTAATAAATACGCTCCCGAGAGTGCCGGTAAAAGAGACAAAACTTTTGATAAATACGCTCCCACCAAGAGCCTCACATTTGTAAGCCACAACTGAATCAAGTATAGAACAAAACACAGCAAAGTTAACACAAAGGCAAGTATAGGCGAGACAGAGCACAAGACTTATCTTGCTTTGACGGCAGGCCGAAGATGAATGACTTATAGGAAGTTGACACTGGCTTCTTCCGGGGCCGGAAGTGGGGTGACATCACGTGACTGTCTTATGACTGCATTGGCCACGGAAAAAATTCGGCCTGACAGAGCTGGCTAACTGCCGTTGAATGCTATGGTCTGACATGGTAAAGTATATGACGCCAAAAGGGCTTTTTCATTTTCTTTCTTTTTTAAAACCCAGCCTTCTGTGCCATCACAGTGGCATTACACCTCACTGTTCATTCCGATTCATCTCAACACAACCACACCAGGGATTGTTCTGTTGATCACCAGCAGTTTGCAGAAACCTATCAACATCAGATCCTCATGAAATCACCCTCTAAAAGAAAAACTACACTGCAGCTAAGCCAAGTTAGTTGTGTTCAACAGAATCTATCCCAAGCTCAAACACATCAGATTCCATATCCAGTTTGTAAGTTGTATTGCTTCCCTACTCAGAGATAGTTGTGAGATGTTTCTTTCTGTTCAAAGCCTCCTGTTTGGAGTAACTGGTGTGTTATTTTTGAAAACCATGCATGTCTTCTTGCAATCTTGGCAAATGACCCACACTCACCTGTAAATAATTCTCCAGCCAGATAATGGCTTTCATGTCCAACATGTTCGTCGGCTCTGTAAAACAGAATAAAAACCTTGTCAGTTACTTAAAGGCATGCCTTAGACATGATTAAACCATTTCAAACAGCCTCAAAATGTAATTCAGAGATCAAAAGATACAGTGACAGCACAATGAATGGAAGGGGAAGAAGGAGACAGGCTGAAGCACAAAGACAAAAAAACATGGGTGGAAGAGGGTGGGTGGAGAGAGAAACACTTTACAAACTTTTCAAACTGACTGGAGAAAAAAATGACCCCAAAGTTTCCTTGATTGTAGTCATGTAAACTGATAACAAACAAATGAACAAAACCCCCAAAACAAGATTTAAAAAAAAAAACAGAGCATGAAAAATACCATCGATTTCAAGTGCTTCCTTACACAAAAAAAGTTTCAAAAATATTTTTTTCCAAGGCACAGATCGATAATCCTACATACACATCTGATCTTTCATAACCAATTTACACAAATATTCACCTGTTCTATAAAATGGACTTAACAATAATTTTAAGCGATGTGAACTAAGAAAAACTAAAGAAAAAACTCAGCTCTTCAAGAAGAAACTCAAGGGAGAGCTGGACAGGAGTATGTCTTCAAAGAAGCTCTCCTCATGCAAGTGTTCCAATCCTTAACTCTTAACACTCTTACACCCTTACCAGGTCAAGACTACTGAATGCCCTTAAAAAAAAAAAAAAAAAAAAAAAAAAAAAAAAACCAACCCCTCCTGGGGTTGTACCATAATGTAAAGCCAACAGATAATTTTGAAATTAACTTACCATCCAACAAGAGCAAGTCTGGTCTGTAAAAAGAAAGAAAGAACAAGCATTAGTTCATCATACTTGTAAATTAACACGTGTGTATGGGTGTGCCAGTGTGCATGCACGCAACATGTACGACTGTATGTGTGTTGGTGTATTGCACATGCACATGTGTGCAAGCTTGCATGGGAGTAAATGTATCTGTGTTTGTGAGCGTAAACATGTGCATACATGCATGCCTGCGTTTGCACTTGAGAACCAGTCTACGCAACACAAACACATCCGGTGGTGTCCAATCACAGTCTTAGTCAGCAATGCATGAACTATCAAACGCTATGTTGATATGAGGTAAGTGACTACAGCAGCTGATGCAATTTAGTGATGCTTAGTGGCGTCTGTTCTACGCTAATTCTTGCAGGCCCCTACTAAGCCCTCCATTGATAACATTAACAACCTAGCTGCAACGTCAGGTTGAGAGTTTCTCACAAACACGCATATTTTGATACAATCTTCTTCCCATCCCAGCTTTCTCCTTGCTCCTCAAACACAAACCTCACTCATATTTTAAAAAATAACATTGTTAACAAACCTAACATAGATCTTTCTCTCTCTCTCCCACTCCAATATAGTTCAACAGTTACCTTGTGAACAGAGCACGAGCAAGTGCTAGTCTCATTCTCCATCCACCAGAAAATTCTCTGAAAGCAGAAGACACAACAAAAAAAATTACAACCTCCAATCCTATATGTCAGAAAAAGTGAAATGCTACAATGCTAAATAAACATACAAATCTTTCACAATCAAAGCGAACTTTGCGAGTAGGATGGTACTTAAGACCTCCAATCCTTTAGGTCAGAAAAAGTGAAATTCTACACTCTAAATAAACAGACAAATCTTCCACAATGAAAAAGACTTGCTGAGTAGAATTGGTACTTAAACCCAATAATTCTGAGAAAAAACGTTGGGCTCATCTTGACTCAATTTATAGACAACTGGACAGTTTCTTGATAGCAACATTGTAGTAATAAGCACATCTACATGTGACACTTGCATAAATTGAATATAAATGATGGGGCAAGATTCAGAACCAGTGAGGCTCAGAATGAGACATATACTAACAACTAAGGGGAGGATAAGAAGAAAAGGAATAATGTATGTAAAAGCCTAAAACATGCCTGGCTCTGCAGCAACAGGTTTTAAAAGACAACAAGCAAAACAGCATAGCAAATAAATTTCAGTTTGATACCAATCATCTAGCATAGATATTAAGGAAATATGCAAATGTAAAAGGAAACGCACACACACATGTAATTATACAGAGTTCAGCACATACAATTATGTTTTGCATCGTAAACTAGCACATATGTACACATGTACAGTTGTGCTTGACATCAATATTCACTAGTCCGAAAAAAAAGTGTTAAACCCATGCTTAATTTTCTTCTTCGAGACAGAGAGAGCCACCATACATAGGCAGCTGGTAATCAACTGATCTTTTAATAATGCAAAACCCAAACTTTGCCATCTAGACTACAATGCAGGGCATCTTACAACTGCTTACGACCATGCTGTATTGTAAGTGAGACCACAGAACACCTGACCTTAAAAATGTCACACACACTACAGTGTTCCCTCACTTTGTGGGCCGGGTCTGGCTTAGGATGGAAGCCCAGACCACTGAGGATCTGAGCTGCCCTGGCTGGGCCTTGGCTGACTCCATAGCCTCTAGCTCCTGGTACACCTTCTGTAGCTCTGTGGAGGCATTCTCATCTGACTGTCAACATACAGCACACAGACATTGGGAGCATCATATTCATAAGTAAATATATGGATTCACATAAACACTATCCTTCGCCCACACAAAACAAGACGCACAAGATCACACTCACTTGTCAACTGGGTTACAACTTCTAAGCTAATACTAGCTGTTCTATATAGAATTTGGTTTTCATCAAAATGTTTGTATGGACTGATGAATTTGTTATATCACACATCTCACATCTAGAGTCTACATCACTCTTCATATCATAAAATGTGTGGAATATGGCATCTGAGTTGCTCAGAGCTGACTATAAATGAAAGCAAAACAAATAACATTAGATACAAATCATGCAATGTGAAACCATACTGAAGCCTTCAAATGAGCAGGAAAGCATACTATAGCTGCCAGCCTTCTAGAGTCAAAATTTGGAACCATTGGATGAGGAGCGATGGGGCTGAAGAGAAGGCAATTCAACTTTGAATGACAGCAGTTCTACAACCCCCTTACATTTCAACTGAGAATTGGACTTAAAAAGAAAACGCAGTTACAAACATTTAATTGCCAACATCCATATAACATCATTGGGCTTATTGTGCAACATTTTATTATCCCATTAAAAAATTACCCTCTACACCCCATACTCTAAACAAAACGTTGAAATGCTGGACTTTTTCTGAAATTGAGATTTGGGGAAACCTTTAAATTAGAAATTCCAGAAATATTCAGGCGAATTGAAGCTATTTTACACAAACCTGAATATGTTATTATGCTTCACATGTAAACATATAAAAACATGTACACGTGAACATACACATATACACAGTTACCAGAGATAACAGGCTTTTTGTATTACACACAAGCAAAATACATACATACACACACAAAGAAGATCAGCACATAATAACAATATATGTAACGATTCCAGACATAAACACATATATGCACTTTCAGCGTCTGCTCAACTACAGTATCTCACTGGTCTACACTGGCGTTAATCCTCTGGTTCAACTCTTTCTCCAGCCTCAGCAAGCCCTCCCGTTTCTCATCACACTCCAGTACGCTCTGCAAGGCTGGCGTGTCGTCACCTGTCACCTCCTGCTCCACGTGCAGCACACTGACGTGGGATGGAATCTTCAGGCTGCCACTGTCAGGATAAACCAAACATACAATTTGTGATCTCTTCTATCGTTCCTATCAGTCACAACTAATCACTGTCCCACAAACCATCATCATATCAATGCACTAGAAAGATGGGTAAAAAGATGCTTAAAACTGAAGATCATGGTTACACTTTTGATAATTTTCATGTAACATGTATGAAACAACCAAATCAGTGTTGTTAAGTTACCAGAAAAAACATAAAAACTGAGGTAATGTTTTCAAAGAAATTGCCAAAACCCTGCAAGTTCAAATCACGCACGCATACACACAGTAGTCAAACACCTGCTCTGAAAAGATCAGACCACTGATTGATTGAACAATGATAGCAACTGGCCACTTTTTGGTCTCCTATGTCATTGCCACATTAGTCTAATCAATTTCAAACACTTCCATACAGCCTACATCAATGTTCAAATACTTCCTGATTTTACAGCACCTGTCCACTAAACTGTCCATAATCATGTCACACAGACTGTACTCTATCACTGTGCTCTCTGTTTAACAGATGGGTCTGTATTCGAATGGTCGGAGCATGTGCCTGCAGAGCTGATACTTGTGAGTTTGAAACATTTGTAGGGTTGGATTTCTACAGCTTGGAAACCCTCTCTGTCTACCCAACAAAAAATGTATGTCTGACTCAGTTCACAGCAACTAAAATAGGATAGGCTCCACTTTCCATCATGCTGTGCCCCAGACACAGTGAACCTATTACAGTTCATCCCTCTATAGACATTAGGCTGTGGGACTTTCACTTTTCACCTTAATCTATCGCTGCCACCTGTTGCTTTTGCTAGCCACTCTTTTAACCTTAACTCTCTTGACAAGCATGCACCCGCTAGCGCCCGACCGGAAATCACACTGCCAAAGGGCTGAGCGCCTGCCAGCGCCTGGTAAAACACGTGGCAACAATGGGCGCCGCCATGTTTCTCGTAGAAAAGGAAGACTCGCCAGAACGTGACTTCCTTCTTCCTGTAGCCATTCACTTCCGTTTGCAAAAAACTGCGAGTCGATACGTGCCGTAGTTCTCGAGTTATGAATTTTTAAAGTTTTGTGGTCGAAATGCTGTTTGAGTGTTTGTGTTTTGAAGCTCAACCCTTCCAAAAAACTTGCTTGGAAATGAAATGAACAGTCAGCCTCCTTTGGAAAGATATGAACTGACTGGTATTCATACTCACTCACAATGTTTGGTTCCATCACTTCTGAAAGTGAATTGAAATCAACCAGTCAAGAAATAAGCCACACTCACTCACACAAACACTCACACTCAAACACACACACACACACGCAGTGCATACCTGCATCCAAAGGCATCTGAATCAAAATAAGTACCCATGGCATACTTTACACCTGTACCTTGATATAAGCTTGAGCAAAGTTGTTTTTTCCCAGTCCATTGCGGCCAATCAGCCCATAGCGCCGACCAGCAACCAGATGAATACTTGCTCCTTGAAGTAGTGTTCTGTAACAAGCAAATAACTCATTGTCTGAGATAGTCTTATCTCTTGCAAGTGTGAGCTGAATGTCTTTAAAATCACCCGTCTGGCTCGGAGAAAAGGTTTGCAGCTGAATCTTAACTCTTGTAGTCAAAGTTTGATTTATGCACTATATAGTGCAGCAGAGCATTCACAGTCATTGTCAACACTCAAGAATCTATCCATGCTTTACAACCTGACAAATGAAAAGCTGAATTACTGAAAGGGTGTAAATGACACTTGATGCTCAACTGCCAACCTATGCAAATCACTCTCTTTACCTATGGTACAGCAGAGGGTCTGAGTGGGAGCAGAGTTCTCTTCGTTTGGTAAAACAGGAGGGGATGGCAAGGTGAAGGGAGGGGGAAGAGGAGAGAGGGGGGGAAGGGGTAGTGCTGAAGTAAAGGAGAAAAGAAATTAATTGGCATCCAAGCTAAATTATGGAAAAATGGGGAGTTTGTGTTATACTCCCTGTTTGGCTAATATACTTACCATGTCAGACCATAGCATTCAACGGCAGTTAGCCAGCTCTGTCAGGCCGAATTTTTCCGTGGCCAATGCAGTCATAAGACAGTCACGTGCAGTCACGTGATGTCACCCCACTTCCGGCCCCGGAAGAAGCCAGTGTCAACTTCGTATACGTCATTCAGCGAGGCCTGTGTGTATGGTAACCCCGAGAACCTTGGCGCCAGAGGGGAAGGTAGGGAGGGAATTAGAGTCTGACATGGTAAGTATATTAGCCAAACAGGGAGTATAACACAAACTCCCCATTTTGGCGTCATATACTATACCATGTCAGACCATAGCAGAATTTAAAAGGAATCGGAGGAGGGCGAGCGCCCTAATGGTTCTTGGGGTTGACCGATATGGCTGCATTGGTCGCCACAAAGGAAATCCCCTTAGACCCATCAGCTCTGGTCATGCGGATATCCCTCAGGTAAAAATTAATGAAGGGATTTTCCGAACGCCAGTAGGCTGCCTCCAGCAGGTGGCGCACGGGAACAGAGTACTGGAACGCTGTGGAAGTGGCCAGTGCTCTGACCTCGTGGGCCCTGGGTGATAGGACAGGGAGATCCTTGTACGCCTGAGCGTAGGTAGATCTCACCGTCTTGGAGAGCCATCTGGAGATAGTTCCCGCCGAGATATCTCTAGTATTGTTGGGGTTGAGGGAGATACGGAGTCGTCTCTGGGAGGAGCGCCTGGGGCGTGTGCGTTCCCAGTAGTACCTGAGACACCTGGAGGGGCAAAGGTCCATGTCTCCATCTTTTTCTCCCTTTCCCAAGATGTCCGTCAGGGAACGGATGACGAGGAAGGGAGAGGGGGTGCCCGGTTCCTGATTCTTGCCAAGAACTCCGGAAGGAACTTGAGAGAGACTGAGCCGTCCCTGTGGAAGGCGATATCTGTGGGGTCACCGCTGAGGGCGTGAATCTCACTTCGTCTTCTGGCCGAGGCCAGGGCGAGGAGAAAGGTGGTCTTAAAGGAGAGGAGGTCAAAAGGAATAGAAGCAATGGGTTCAAGGGGGTTTTCTGAGGGCATCGAGGACCGTAAAAAGGTCCCAGAGGGGAATGCGCCTAGGGGACTGAGCTTCCCGTAGAGCAACTCCTCTAGACACCTCTCTGAGGAGAAGTCATTGTCAAAAGAAGGGCCCCCCAGTTGACGAATGGTGGTGCAGATAGCTGATCTGTAGCCCCGAATGGAGCCAGCCGACAGCTTAAGGGAAGAGGATAGGTGGGAGAGGAAATTTCCTATCTGGATGTTGGAGGGGCAGTCATGGGGAACAGAGTTATCTGAGCACCAGGTTATCCATCTCTCCCAACGGTAGTTGTAGAGGGATTCGGTGCTGGCTCTGCGAGATGCCGAGGCGAAGTCCCGTAATCCCTGAGAGGCCCCTGCCCCGGCTAGTGTGTCTAGGACGGACTGGGGTCTCTCCGAGTGGGGGGTAGATGCAGATGTTCGCAGTTGGGCTGGCATAGAAGCCACGCGTGTAGGCGAAGCATCTTGGGATTGGAGCGAGGAAGACCTGACCGGGGTTGTCTCAGCATGTCCCAGCGAGGGCTGAGCCGGAGGGGGGAACGTGGGTGAGGGACTTGAGGTCCGGGAACCAAGACTGGGTCGGCCACCATGGCGTTACGAGGATCAGCCTGGGTCTTTCCAGCCTTGCCTTCCTGATCACCTTGTGTAGGATGGGGAAGGGGGGAAAGGCATACGTCAGTAGGCCCGTCCAGGGGAGGGATAGTGCGTCGACTGCATCCGCCTGGGGATCTGGAACGGGGGAGACGTACAGGGGCAGGTGATGGTTGAAGCTGGTGGCAAACAGGTCGATCATGGGCACAAACCAATGGTTGCGCGACACCAGCGAAGGAGGGCCTCTGTTCTGAGGGAGAGGCCTATGGAGCGGGACCCTCCCCCTTTGTTGACATAGCAAGCTACTGACGTATTGTCCGTGAGGAGGAGAACAAGTCGGTGCGCGACCTTGTGCTGGAGTTGGAGAAGGGCTAGCCTGACCGCTTCCAGCTCCCAGTCCCCCGAGGCGTGACTGTCCTCCACGTGGGCCCCCCAGCCCAAGTTGGAGGCGTCTGTATAAAGTTCCAGTGGTTGGGTTGGGTTGGGAGGGAGATGGGGACCCCGGTGGAGAGAGTGGCTGGAGTGAGCCGCTCCTCCGTCGCCGAAATGAACCAGTGTCCGAGGGGAATGACCTGGTCCCAGCGGTCGGAGGTCTGTGACAAACGTCGGCGGAACTCCCTCTGAAGTTGGCGTTTGGGGACCCGCCCCAGGGGAATGAGGGGAGACAGGGACTCCATCATTCCTAGGAGGGAGGACAGGGTTCTGGCCGAGGTGTGGGGTGCCTGTGACAGGCAGGAGATGAGGTCCACTATGCGTGCAGGCCTCTCCGGGGTCTGCCAGACGAACCGTAGGAATCGTCTGTGGGCCGGGTGAATCAGGATCTGAAAATAGGCGTCCTTCAGGTCTATGGATGTGGCCCAGTCGCGATGATGGATGGAGTCTCGGATCTGGGTGGGGGTCTCCATCTTGAACTTGGTGGGCCTGAGGAACTTGTTGAGGGGCGAAAGATCTAGAATGGGCCTCCATCCTCCCGAGGCTTTTGGGATCACAAAGAGGTGAGAGTAGAAGCCGGGGTTTGGGTGGGAAACCTCCGAGATGGCCCCTCTTTTGATGAGGTCTTGGACTTCCGTGCGAAGAGCTTCTGCTTTGGCGGGGGAGGGTTCGTTGGGGGAGGGAGGGGGAGATAGCATGAGGGGGGGGACGCTCGTGGGCCCAAGGAAGGCGAAACCCTTCCTGTAGCACCGCCACTATCCAGGGGTGAGGCGCATGCGTCTCCACTGGTGGGCATGCCGGGAGAGGCTGCCCGCCAGGGGGGGCGAGGGTCTGGGCTGGTGGGTGGGGGATAGGGCGAGGGGGGGTGCTACCTGATCTAAGTCCCCCTCGGGCTGTCTCCCTAGTCAGCTCCGGGAGCGTGACTGTTGGCCTAACCGAAAATTTTGCTGATGGGGTTTTGGCTTAGGCCTTGGGAGAAGATTAGGTCGCTTGGCGGGCCGTGCGGTGCGGGAAGGCGATTGTCTGGGATAGGGTCTGTGCCTGGGGAAGGAACGAAGTGGGGGTCTAGCAGGGCGTGGCGGTGGCCTGGGCGCAAAGGACACAGCCTGCTTGCATTCCTCAACTGCTTGTGCTATGACGTCAGCCGAGTAGTCGCCAAAGAGCGACTGGTCCTGGCCCGGGATGCATCGCAGGGCTGCCTTAAGCGTCGGGGAGAGAGAGGTCCGCGCCCAGCATGGCATCTCTCGCGACCAACAAGCAGTTGAAGTGGCTTCTGGCTGCGCTGTCCGCCGCAGCCGAAAGGTGATGCGAAATCCTGTTAACTAGGTGTCGCATGAAAGGATCGCTGAACAAGCGAGGGTCAGGCTCTTGGTGCGCCTCAGAGCCCGAGTCCCCCGGTACTGGGATGGCACCATCGTCCTCCGGCCATAGAGCCTCCGCTCGCTGAAGGGGCATGTCCAAGTAGGTGTGTCCCGCCGTGGTGTGGAGGAAGCCCATCCTGGCTACTCGGTCCCATTCCTTTAGGTTCTTAAAGGAGATGGTGCCGGAAGTAGGGGGGGCAGGTGGGGGATCAACCGACGGTCCGACTGGGAAATGCCCATCTCCCTGGTCACGGGATTGTCCGTAAACAAGGAGGCGACTGAGGGGTTCTTGGGTAGATTGGTCTAGATCTCTGGGCCGGGGGGGGACCGGCGAATTGGGAGAGGGAGAGAACTTCGTCAGCGGGTGCGGCCTCCCTCCTAACGAGGTCTGGTCGCCACCGTTCTATCGTGCGGACATCGTACAATGAGGTGGGGGCTAGCTCCTCGTATCGTCCGCCTCAGGGAGGTACTGGTCCTGAGAGGGTTCATAGCACCCGTCTTCAGGAGGTAAGTCGAGGGGTGCCTGTAGTGTGTCCCCGGTGGCCCTATAATCGGCGGCCGGGACATCGTCCTGCCGATCGGACGGCGCCCGAGGAGGGAGACCAAGGTCGACCCAGGCAAGTGAGGCCGGGTGCCACATTCGACCATGTAGCTGGTCGTGCTGGGTGTTGGCGTTAAGCCACTGGTCTCTCTCGGGGGCATAGAGCCACCGGTCCCCGGGGAGGTAAACGGGCTGTGGCGGCCCTGGGGTGTAGGCAGAAAGTCCCCGGGGACCCGGGTAACCTGAATCACTGTTGGGGGGGTCTTGAGAGGCCGTGGCCTGTCGTCCCCGTCCAGGTCCGTGCACTGCACCATACACGTCCTTGGAATGGGCCTGGGAGGGCCATAATGGTATGGAGGAGGATGCGGAAGTCGAGCCCCCAACCCGCGAAAGTGCGGATTGGTCAGGATGCGGTCCCGTGTTCCTCCCCCTGGAGGAATATGTCAGGTTACCCTTGGTCCCGCTGGTAGATCCTCCCCCCGGAGGAGCGGGACCGCGGACGTTGCCCAAATGGGGATCCGAAAAGGTCGGTTCCCCAACGTCCAATACCCCTAGGGAAGAAGGTGACGTTCGATCGGGGTAGGTCGACCGTCCTTGTGCATGGGCACGGCCGGGCCCATGGCGCGGCGTGCCCGCACGCCCAGGATTATGGACACCACCGAGGTCGTGCGTCGGGGTGACCATAAGGCTGCTTCCGGAGTCGAAGCGCTCCTCGAGCTCAGGTGTTGGCTGCACCTGTGCCCGGTGGGGCCGAGCGCTATGAGTGCACGTATCAATTTGGGGGGAAAAAGAGATACGTGACTCATCAAGGCGAGTGACGGATGGTGATTCCATCCCAGATCCGTCACCCGTGCTGGTCCGCGGCTCGGCAAGGTGCCCCGGGGGCCGAGATTCGCGTGACTCAGCATGATAGTTAGAAGTCTCCGAGCGAGTCCGTAGGCTAGAGGGCAAGCTGGCCGATGGAGAAGGGGTGGGGGAGGGCGAATTCCGTTGGCTAGTCTTTGCTCGGCCGGGCCCCTTGAGGGGAGCCTTGCCCTTAGACTTTCTGGGCAGCACCTTGAGGGGAGCTTTGCCCTTAGACTTTGCAGGCAGATCAAATGAAAGGCATTTTGAAATGGTGGCCGCTTGCCTATCAGCCTTGGGACGCCGCGGTCGTGCGTCCGTCGGTTTGGTAGACGAGGAAAGATCACGCGTCCCTTCCGCGGAGAAGTCGTCTCTGTCTACCCGAACCGTACGTTCATCAGTGCGAACGGATTGCTCCGAGATGGAATCGACCCGCGGGTTCTCCGGGAAATTGAGCGAACTCCGAGCAGTGGAGTGGCTCGACCCGGCGGTGTCCTTCACCATGTTGGGCACAGGTGGATAGAGCAAACCCGGAACACACGACCGCAAAGAGGAGACAAGGTGGCCGATCGAGAAAATCAATTAATCTCGATCGTCCGTGTGGTGTCGTGCAAAGTGCTCGAGAGATCGACTGAAAACTCGAACTACCCGTACACGCCACCGGTCGTGTGACTGGTATGGCTATTAATAGCAATCTCTACACGTGGAGTATCACTGTGTATAGGTGTGATAGTTCTTGGGCACTAAATCTTAATAAGCAGATCAGTGTCACGCACCCTTACTCGAACACGTTCTACCTGTGAAGGGTAAAGAGTACAGGTGTGATAGTTATTGAGCACTAAACCTTAATAAGCGGAACCAGCACAAAATGCGTGCTGAACCCGAGGCTCGGCAATATGGTGGGGGAACACGACCGGCGACGGTGCCGACGATCGCGAGTAACAAAGTCGCGAGAGTGCCGGTAAAAGAGACAAATCTTTTAATAAATACGCTCCCGAGAGTGCCGGTAAAAGAGACAAATCTTTTAATAAATACGCTCCCACCAAGAGCTTCACACGGCAAAATTACTCAGGGTCTAGTGCAAGCCGGAACCAGCACAAAATGCGTGCTGAACCCGAGGCTCGGCAATATGGTGGGGGAACACGACCGGCGAGCGGTGCCGACGATCGCGAGTAACAAAGTCGCGAGAGTGCCGGTAAAAGGGACAAATCTTTATAATAATACGCTCCCACCAAGAGCCTCACACGGCAAAAAAACTCAGGGTCTAGTGCAAGCCACAACTGAATCAAGTATAGAAACAAAACACAGCAATGTTAACACAAAGGCAAGTATAGGCGAGACAGAGCACAAGACTTATCTTGCTTTGACGGCAGGCCGAAGATGAATGACGTATACGAAGTTGACACTGGCTTCTTCCGGGGCCGGAAGTGGGGTGACATCACGTGACTGCACGTGACTGTCTTATGACTGCATTGGCCACGGAAAAATTCGGCCTGACAGAGCTGGCTAACTGCCGTTGAATGCTATGGTCTGACATGGTATAGTATATGACGCCAAACTGATATTCTGATTGTATGCAGCTATGTGGATAGTACTTTCATTGGCCCTGGTTTTTTACCTAATATGTTGTTCACAATCATTACATCTGCTGAACACACACGAAAAATCCACCTTGCAAAATGTGTGGAGAACATAAGAGGGTTGTGGTAGCTTGCTTCAAAACTTGCCATTTTTCATGTATGCTTTCAGACATTCTGTTTTCCTGAAGCAACAACACTCTTAGGACATTCCTAAGCCTTAAGCTCTTCATCATCAGTCTAATAGTTTTGTTTTCAATCAGAAATCATTGCAGAAAACAAACCAACATTTGAAGAGTTGCTGACAAAGACTACACAATACTAATGGAAGTAATTCTATCTGATATTCTTGAAATCTCTAAGTTTTAAGAACAAAAACTGTCAAATAAACAAATTAGAGGTAAAAGTTCACTCGAACTCCAAATTGAACCAAAGCTGAGTGTGCAACTGTACTCAGTTTAATTTACAAACAAATATGACGATTAGATGTACAGCAGACAGGTCTATTTTCTAAATATGTGGACATAGCCAAGACATTCAAAGTGATTTAAACTGTCATGTATTGTTGTTGTTACTGTTAAATCTCATCACCTCAATGACGTTATTCATTTTGACTCGGTCATACTCAAACACATCAGTCATTGGTAAACACATCTAACGCCACTTTGCAGAGGCTCATGTCACTGTAGTTATATTTAAACACTGCTCTAATTTGTGCGTAAAGTTCCATTACTCCTGACTGATGGTCATATCACTCTTACATGCAGAGGTCTTTACTCTTTACTCCCCCTTACGGAGAATCAGAATAGTCTAAATTGTAGGGTTCATTGACTCCAACTTGTGGGGAAGTCCATCTCTCACATTCTGGTTGTGATCTATGAATGTTCACTGTAACACATCCTTAGACATAAGCAACACTGACGCAGTTGCTATAAGCAAGAGTAAAATACACTGACAACATGCCCTAAATCAAATTTCATTAAAATTAGCAGCCCACATAGATGTGCAATTTTTTTTTTTCAATCATAAGGAAACTGGAAATCCACAAAGACATGAAATCAATGAAACAATATGTTACTGCATCATAGCTTTATTGGTAATGAATAGAGGCATACATAATCAATCAAATCCACTAATTACAGTCATAATTTAAGTGGAACACTACAGACACTCCAAATGAAGAAATCAATATAATTCAATTGGCACAAGGATGAACAAAACTGAATAAATCAGTGCATTGCATTATAAATTCAACTGCAAGGACATGTTAACCAAACCAATGAAACTTGGATAAAAGATCAAAGCACAGGCAAGAAGTAGAACACATACACACATGCACGCACACACACACACACATACCCAAGGATAATTTGTACATCTCAACACTGCCTATCTGAGGGGAGGCTTTGCCCTGAATGATCACCACTTCATGTCGTCCTACCTTTCCCCGAAAGCAATATCGAAGTCTTCAATCTTGATGTCTGTGGAGCGACTATTGCCTGAGGCATCGAGGCGAGCGTCACGTTTACTGATCACCTGAGATGCTGTGGCCAATTCCAATCTGTTCACACAAACAATAATACCATTCACTTCATCCTATTTCCGGAATCTGATCACATTGTACACGGTTGTTTCCTCTCATCCATTTGGAGTACATTCTAACTACACACTACATTAATTTAACGGCCTTTCTGTGTCACAAATTGAACCCCAACAAATATTTTGTTCAACAACATTTCATGTTTTTACTTCATGTTTTAGATGAATAATCCATTTTGACAACAACAAATTTCTGTTTTCTATAATCATACTAAGGCAACAATTCAATTAAAAGAAAATATATGTACATCAGTAACATGATGATACCATTTCAATGGAACAACAAGAGTATCAGATGTTAATGCAGAAACCAAGGCAAACGACTGCTGCTAAGAAAATTAAGTATGATAAAATGGTACCTACCCTCCATTTTCTACTTTCTTTGGAACATCTGTTCGCTTTCCTTGCTTCTTCTGGATCTTGGCCTCAGCTTTTTCTAGCTTCCTCTGGTCTACTGTCTGTTGAATTGAAAGAAAAAGACCTAACATTTTACTGATCAAAGTCACAGAAACTCTTTTAACATTCCCTGTAAAGTGAAATCAATCCTAGAGAAACACAACAAAACAAGCAAAAAACAAACAAACAGAACTCAGAGTTTATATTACTTTTCCCATAAACCCTTCTACATTAAATCCTTTTCTTTTTAGTCATTGCAAATGCAGGAAAAATAAAAAATCAAACATTCAAACTGTGATCTCTTGCTGTAGTATCTGCATGTCAATATAAAAGACACATTTGAATTACTGAACTGGTTATTACTCTCTCTGATGCCTACCCTGATCTGTAACTACTAAAAAAAAAAAAAAAGGCATGCTAACTTGCTGAAGATTAAAAAAAATAAATAAATAAAATTGTGACTGAAAACACAGACACATGCAAACCTCTTCTTCAAATTTCAAAATTACAGAGAAACAGTGTCTGAACAGAAATGCAGGAAATACACAAGCAATGACGGTAAAATGAGCACAAACCACAAACAAACGAAATAATTCTGAACAACGCTAAGAAGAAAATTTTATTCTTAATGAAAAAGATTAGTGAAATCTCTTAATAACCAACTGACAGATTCACAAACCTGCACTGACTTATTTTTCTGGAACATTTCTTTGAGACAAACTTCCAAATTAACGCTCCCTTCTCTAAAATCTTTTTTCATTCACATTTTCCTCTTAATCGGTGCATGATGTGCATCCAAAGAAAACTTCCTCGCTTTAAATTAGTTTAACCCGTTCGCTGCTTGAAGCTGCTTGAAAATGTTACAAACAAAGGCTTTCCCAGTGCCAGGGAAATCTAATGATTTGGGGGTAATAATTAACAAAAAATTCTAGCTCAGAAACTACAAAAGATATAACAATGAAATATGTATGATTTTTGAAGGAAATTGAATGAAGATTTTGAATCTGGGCTTCTTTTGTTTTAATTTTGATAATAAAAAAGTATTTAGACAATTAGATTTGGATAGATTTTTTTGCACGATCAAAAGCATATGTATTTACCACCACATCTTCACATCCAAACAAGAACACAAAGCAAAAAAGTTGAAAATAAAGTTTGTATTGTCACACTACACCTGTAAATGAAAGTAAAACAGTTTAGAAGTCTATCAAGACGCTCACACTCTATGCAGACAGGTCAGTCCACGACCACGCCCCCCTCTCCCCACCACGCCCCCTTGCTGGACTTCAACCCTCTCTTTCACTGCTCCTCTTCCCCTACCTTTCCCTCTGCCCTGTGCCGCGCCGCGAGCAGGCCGCGCTCCCCTCTCACGCTGACTACCACGTCACTGACCACTGGCACGCAGTGCAGAGTACACACTAGGCGAGCTCGTTCGACGCTGGCAAACCAGTCAGCTGAACACACATTGAGGTCACACAGCCCGACACAATAACTGACGAATACGGTTGGCAATTCCATCACTATCATCATCTCACCTTCATGCTCGAGTGAGTCGTTGAATAAAAGATTATTGTCTTTGTCAAAAATCATTAGCAGAGCCTGCTCAGCTGTGTAAATACGTTGATTTGGTCGCTGCGCTTGTCGAAGGTTGCGCCGCCATCTTTGCAAGCGAGACGAAGTGCTGGCTGGTCATCCAGTCAGTGATGAGAATAAATGGGCTTTCCCCTCACGTGTGGTCATTTACATATCATTTTAATACTACAGACATATAAGGCTTACTACGCACACTCTATTTAAGTCCGTTGATAGAAATAGTAACGAATGAAAATTCAAGAAAAATGCATGACGTCAGTGGACGGCCCATAGGCACTGGGAAAGCATTTTTAATGCGGCGTCAGCTGACGGCTTAAAGGCACTCTACGGGTTAAAGACAATTTTTTTTACTTCCTCTGTCAATACAAGATTTATCTTCAAATAAAGATTCCCTTGAAAGGTTTTTGTTTGAAAACTTCTTCGAAGAAATCCAAATAAACACTTCCTTGTTTTACTTCAATCTTGTTTGACTAAACATTTTAAAACACCAGATATACATCCAAATAAACACTTCCTTGTTTTACAACAAACTTGTTTTACTGAACATCTTTCTTTTTGTCCACTCTTTATGAAGACTAACTCCCTTTACAGAACTGTTTCACTAAACATTTTTCTTTTTGTCCACTCCTAATAGACTAATTCCCTTTACAGAACTGTTTTACTGGACATTCTCTTTGTCCACACTAAAGTTAACACCAAATTAAGACAAACTCTCTTTAAAGACTTGTTTGACCCAACATTTTTTTTCTTTGTCTACACTTGATTTCACTCCCTATTTAACACTCCTTCCCTTTGAGGACTTATCTTACTGAACATGTTTTCTCTTTCAAGTCTTTGTCCCTATTTGGGTAACCTCCCTTTCAAATCTCAATCCCATTTTTTTTTTAATTTCTGGATTATCTTACAACTGGTTTAACTGCACTGATAAACAGAAAAATTGACCCACCGAGGCAGAATTCTTTTTCCTGACCCAGATGCTGTTGTCCTCTTCCACTTTGTTCTGCAGGTCTTCGGTCAGCGACGACAGCACCACTGGAGCATTCAAAACCTTCCTCACCCCATTCACCTCCCCTTTGCCATCACGCTCGCTGCCATCCTCCTCCCTGTAAAAAAAAAAACATCATTTTTTTTCTTATATTTTTTTGTTCTTTTTTGGCGCTACATGATTTTCTGTACCCCTCAGTTGTGCTGCTCTACAGCAGCTCATTCTGGCTCCCCTAGACACAAGCACACCCATAGCTGACATGTTACACCCCAAAACAGCTCCAGGAAGCGATAGGTCAAGAGGTAACTCATGACAGACAACAGTACACTGCTGCCAAGTCATCCTGATGGTGTTCAGTGGTGCCTGTTCTAATTCAATATATACACGCCTCCAACTATGTCCTCTACTGGCAACAATCAGGAGATTCGTTATGGGGAAAGAAAAAAAAAAGTGTGGGAATACCATGGATTTCATCATAGTTTTTATCTATACTACTTGTTGACTCGCCTGTTATTCATTTCATCTGAGCTATTCTAATTCAAGGGGTATCAAACAGATATTCTGCTTATGCACTGGCATTTAGGATAAAGGGCAACAACTCTGGGACAGACAACAGCCTAAGATTTCCAACAGCTGGTGTTACCCATTCATGACATGGTACAAGGCATTGCAGATGTCCCTGATATCCTCATCAGACTTGCTGTCGTCTGCCTGCTGCAGCAACATTCCAATGGCGTCATACAGGTCCTCCCCTGTGCTGAAGTCATCGGTACCATCCTCCAGCATACCTGGTCACAAAAATCAAATCATCATTGCTGACTTTCTATTTTTACAAATTATGAAATTACTGGCTCTAAACAACATATCAAAACTTTCAGATAGGATAAAAATGTTGCTGATCTTTGAGCTAAATAGCAAAAGACTTCTTCACAAAGTTGCGCTGTTCAGCCTGGTTTTTCAACGTTTTCAAGCTTAGTAAGTTGTGTACTATGGTCAAAGACAGATATTCTTTAAAGTCGTGACACATGCAATGATGCATGACAAATGACTCTGGTTCAGTGGCATAGACTATTGCAGAGGTGTTAACAGCTTAGAGCTATGTGAAAAACATTTGCCACAAATACTGAAATAAATCTTTTAATATCAAGATATGAAGTAGCTGTGAAGAGAACACGTCTGAAATCCCTTTAATCAAATTTCTATTTTCCCTCCTGACCTAAAGTTACTTACTCACTGGCATACACAACCCATAATGGCATAAGTAAACATATTTTTGTCCAAATTCAGCAAAGCCCACAGTTAACAACAATAGCTGATACAAAGCGAAACTTGGTTTTGTTCAGGGTTCAGAGTCTCGGACTGAGAGTGAGAAAATGCACTAAGGCAGCGGTGCTTTGCAATACTCTGGGTATCTGGTGGAAACATACACTCTAACATCACATATTTGAGATGGAGTTTCAATATTACAGCCCACCTGACCATGCAGGGCCTTTTTTCATCCCATATTGAGAAAAAACACACTGTCCTTTTACATCAAAAACGATCATACCAAAAAACAAAAACAAAAAATCAAAAAAGACAACAGATCTTTCTTAAAAAAGCATACAGACAGTAATTTGTAAACTGACAGCCAGACTACTGGTATCACCACAGCTCCCACTAAGGAATAGCATTCACTGAAACTGTCAAGAAGGATTCCGGAATGTATGCCCGAATACTGTCCACACCCCACCTCATCATCCCCTATTCTTGAAAAATTTTCCAACTCACAGTATGACCCAAACCTGAGCATCCAGTGATGCACTGTCCTCTTGTCATTGTCATGATGTCAATCCAGCCACAACCAGGACCATTTGTTCATACAGCTTTTGTCAGTCTCTTTCACTTTTGTGACATCTTGCTGATGCATGATGTCAGAGAGTCCCATTACTTTACCTTCTACTGGCCCGAAAAAGTAATGACTGCCCAATCTAGGTCTGTTAGGCGATTTGGTGTTGTAAACAACATTCCTTTGGAGTTATGGGCATGTCTTTGTTTCATCATGGGAGCAAGAGTAACCCTACTTGTTTGTTATTTACTGTTTATTGTTCCCTGTCTCATTTCATATACTTTCATTTCAATCAAATCGAGGTTACATGTATTTGTTTCTGTTCATCCACATACTTGTCTGACTATATTCACGATAAAAAAAGCTGTGCCAGTCTTGAATAAATGTTAATTTGTATATGTTCATTTCTCATGTTCTTGTTGCTGTGTACTTGATGTGTCTGGTACAGGGTATATGGGCAAGCTTGGAACATCCTTTATTGGGGATGTTTCCTTGTTTGTTCTGTGTACTCTGTGCTGTCATATCTGTTAAGATGATTCAGTGTTGTAAGCAACATTCCTTTGGAGTTATGGTTATGTCAGTCAGTTGTAGGTCACATCAATAGAGCGATGAACCGATCTATTAAAGATCTTTCAACATCGAAAACTACAAGTACAAGTATAGATAATATTTGTTTCATCATGGGAGCAAGAATTACCCTACTTGTTTGTAATTCACTATCAAAATGATGTGAGCAGACCTCCAGACAAGACAACTCAACTGTCTGCGCACTCAGATAATCTGATGGGAAGGTCTCACTGACCTGTGTGAATTGATAATTAAATTCAGAATCTTGCATCTATCTACTACAGACATCATTTCTCAGTGGTTACATTATTGTATAACAGTGCAACTACTACAGCAACAGCATATTCAATTTTGAAAGCAAGAAATCATTAAATTTTCCAAACCTGACGCTACTTCAGCAGCGATTTTTTGTTTGTTTGTTTCCAGGTCAAGTACAGACGTTCGAATATTGCACAACAGATACCAACATGATGACAAGATTAACTCAAAGTGAGAGAATGTGAACTCAAATAAGAGGATAAAAAGTGAATCTGAAAGAAGACATCAGCAGAGTGGTCGATTATCCCTTACGTACGTTTCAAACAATCAGACAAATATACATCGCCACTTATACAATCTTACTTGTAACATAGTCGGAAATTTCATGGTCGATGTTTGGGAAATGACTGGTCAGCGCTTCCCTGCAGGCAGCCATTTTGGGCAACTGCTTAGTAGCCCTTAAACGGGTGATCAAATTGAAAATAATACATGATAACAATATGTACGAAATTGTCATCCATATAAATGCAAAATATAATTAATTATAACTAAACATACAAATTTAAACGATTTCAGTCAGTTGTTTCAAAACATATACAAATTATATAGTCTAGAGATTAAGTAAATACAAAATGTGGATTTTTCATGAACTGGAAACGTGAAACAGTAAACAAGTTGGGTATTTTTTGGCTCCCATAAGAAAACCTAACACAGAGTAACTTGTATTCAAGACCGGCACAGCCTTTTAAACTTGAATAAAGTCAGACAAATACATAGACGAACAATCTAATAGTGGGGGAAACAACAAGCGCAGGCCAACAACTGAACTATCTTCATAGTAATGACTTGGCAAAGATTTGGACTTAAGGGGGGGGGGGG
>CM065731.1:67696968-67709468 GCA_033310375.1 Conus canariensis | reverse complement strand
ATATACAACTCTGAAACTCGACACAGCGACTGGTTCTTTCTCTGAGAAAAACAATTACCCAATGTACTCCCTATTCTGCCAAAGAAGGATATTAAACGTCTCCTTTGGTGAGTTAGGAGTCTTGTGATGCTATACTCAATGCTCATTGCCTCCATATATGAATATATCCACACTTTAGTGCAAGTCATGTCTTTCTTAACACCGCTAACACCCAAGAACATTCCAGGGCAGCACCACTTACAGTTGTTCACAATAGTAATTCATTTCAGGCAGTGATTAAGCCGGTACCAGACCCTGTGGCACAGTGCTATTATCATGGCTTGAGGTTGTTAGGTTGCGGGATCAAACCCCATTGGTGATCAGAGTTACAGGGAGGAGGACGCGGTGGATGGGAGTGTAAGGGTGATCGACCCTGGCCGTTTCTGTCTTATATTGTTGAGTGTGCTAAAGACTGAACTGATTAGAAAGATTGAAATGACATAGAGAGTTACATAACGGATAGGTACCTCAGAGCACGTGTTGCTCAAGTCTGCAGGTGTGTGAATCTCACTCTGCGACAGTAGGGATATAGACCTGATAGGAAAAGAAACCCTGTCATATAGTCCCAAGCTACAATGAACCTCACAACACTGTCACCCTCAGCCTCATGGATCATTTTGAAAAAAAAAAAAAGAAACAGTGGCTGTTCGTGCTCTGCTCTCGCGGGGAATTTCCTTCTGCTTGTTTGCTTACATCCAAGCCTTCCGTTGGTGAGTTCACTGGCACAGCGGAAGGGTAAGTCCAAAGATGTTTTAAGCAACTCTTTCTCAGTTTTTTTTTGTTGTTAAACTTAACAATGCCTGTACTGCTACAAAGTAGAGCTTTTTTCTTTTGCCCGATAAAGCCGGTGTTCCTAAACAATGGAGCCGACGGTCTGGATCTTTCTGGTGTCCTTGGATTCTTAAGCAGAAACTCAATGATTTGATCTTTATTGCTTGAATTTTTCCTGCAACGCGATGTTGCATTATCTTTTCTTTCTAAACGCCCTTCGCTAACACTTTTCAGAAGCTTCTTGGATTAGGGTTTTCTTCACCAGTAACAGGAACACCCTTGTGTTAAGTGTTGTACGTGCTATATGTCAGTTTTCTTGGGTGGGAAATCAGTTATCACTGCTTGGGGTTTGTAGTAAGACGCAATCAGAAATTAAGACTTGAGTAAAACCAGACGCAAGAAATGGTTCTCACATCTAGGGTCAACAGGTGTATTCTGTATGTCGTCAGTGGATAGTTGTCCGTTTTCTTGGCTTTTTCTTTTTTATGCAAACTTTCATTCGTGTTCTTTTTCTTGTTTCCTTCTTTCCTTTTCTTTTAAAATAATCGAAAAATTGATTAAATGTTCGTTTGAGCATTTTTTTTTCTCAATAAGCTTACCAATCATTTGGTTTAAACAAATTTTATTTGTTCGATAACAATTTCGCAGCAATATTCATCAAATCATGGAGTACAACAAGCATAGGCTTGTAAACCGTACTCTTACGAAAAAAATGTACATTGGAGTGGCTGCGTCAAAAAGTTATCAAAATGGAATTGGAAAGGAGGAAAATCAACAGACACAAACAAAAACAAAACAACAACAAAGACAAGCGAACAAACGAAAAACGTTTTCACACAAAAGAGTACACTCAAACTACAGCACAATAATAAAATAACCCACCATGCCTGAACCACACCATGCCATTTCAATCAATAGTATTCCATACCAGGTAGAAGACAGGGAAGGTAAATGTGGTAAGCCAAGTATGTTTAGTTAAGTGCAAACCTATTAGAAAGCTTAACAAAATTTCCAACCATAGCAAGTATCTGTATTTGCGTCCACATCCAGATCAAGGTTGCCTGTCAATAATGTTGAGATATCGCGTTTTGCTGTGTCGTGTAGAGTTTCTGTTGTCAGAGCACGGGCCTGTACCAATCATTTGATCTTACAGCCACAGAGAAACTGTATCCCTGTACTTGCTTGCTTGCCTGCATGCAGTTTTGGGTTGCTATGGAGTGGATGTCTAAAAGCTAATTCTTAAGTATTTGATAGTTGTGTATTTTGACTGTTTTAAATTACTGTTATCATTATTATAATATTCATATATTAATAATATTATTATCATTACTATAATAATTCAATAATGATGATGATGATAATAATGATAGTAATAATAATAACAGTATTATCATTATTACTATTACCATTACTGTTATTATCATTATCATTATTATTATCACCACCACCACCATCATCATCATCATCATCATCATAAGTAGTAGTAGTGGTAGTAATAGTAGTAGTAGTATCACTAACACTGCAAAAGGTCCCTGAACTGTTTTTTCATCCTATTTAAATAAGTGACAGTCACAAAAGAGAAAAAAAAGGCTCGCTAGACCGCAGAACGAATGAAAAAAGAAATACGGACCATAGCCGGGATCAAAGTCGATTAGAGAAACAACGCGTTTCGACAGTTAGGTCTTCTACCACCAGGACAACAGTAAGTGACACACAAAAACAAAGAACAATGGCTTGACTGTGCTTGGAAGTGTCTTGTTGTGCAGGTGAGCAGGAGTTCTGATTGGCCAGCGGTTGATAGTAATTTGTTCTACTGATGATGGAAGCTCCATTTTACTGAGTAGGAAATGATGTATCTCTGTGAGACAGTATAAGTGGATTATATATGTCATTGCCGGAGTATTTGATGAAACCGGCCCGCTGAAAAATGGGTGGTACCAGGTGCAACAATTGGTTCTTTCCACAAGAAGCTGAAATGTGAAAAAGACACATTCCGATTGACTACGGGGGGGGGGGGGGGGGGGGGGGGGGGGGAAATCCGCCTGGGGTGAAAATGTGGTTAGGGGATTGGTGTAACCTGTCAGAGATCGGTCACCGTTTAGGCTGATTGGTTTAGAGTTGATTCGAGGCCAGACTGCGCAGTCCTCGCTGTGGTAGCGTTCACGTTGGCTCGGTGCTAACAGTGGCTGGAGAGATCATTGGTTTTGAGTTGATTCGAGGCCAGACTGCGCAGTCCTCGTTGTGATAGCGTTCACGTTGGCTCGGTGCTAACAGTGGCTGGAGAGATCATTGGTTTTGAGTTGATTCGAGGCCAGACTGCGCAGTCCTCGCTGTGATAGCGTTCACGTTGGCTCGGTGCTAACAGTGGCTGGAGAGATCCATGTCTGATCGGCAGAGTGTAATTTTACGGGTACTATTTGTGAGAGACTGACACACGATACTTCGTCTTCTTGTGACTGTGAGTATGCCTACTGATCCAGTCATTCCACCACTCATAAGTTTATTTTCATTTTCTTCCTTTTGCTTGTGATTTTATATCTGTTTAGTTTATCCATTCTCCCATTTTATTGATCTCCTTCATTAATTACGACACACTTGTTGTCTGTCTTCAATATTAATGTTCCAACAAGTCCCCCCCCCCCCCCCCCCCCCCCTCCCAGACTACTGTGAGTTGAAAGCACGCCTACCTATTCATGTAAGTGGTAAACTCTCCGTCAATGTTAATGTCAAACATGCTTCAGTAAACAAAGATCTAGTTGCTTTGTTCTCAGAGTGTATACTACTGGATATGGGCTCTTTGCGTTGCTCAGAACGTAACGATCAAACAAGCGACTCAAATGATATTGTCTGTTTTCGGAATTGGATACGGTAAAACCATGGTGATGGAAATCTAATAACATCGTGTAATGGTTTTGAGCGTTCGTCTGTGGTTCTGTGCAGTACTTCTTTGGCTCTTTAATGACAACGAAAGATAAACAAGGTTAAAAGCAAGTTATGATGTTGTCCAGAAACTTACACGTATGCAAGTTAAAGCAAATTAGATGGAAACAAATCGGAAAATATCCACTCTATTGTATCCAACTGAAAGGGAACAATGTTAATTTCTTGTAGTTGGATTCCTAAATATTGTGGGATTATCTATAACAAACATGCTGATCGTATTGCAAAACAGTGTGGTGAGGAAGAAACGTCTCATCTCCCAGTTCAATCTTCTCATTCTTTATTACCAGCAGAAAGCTACAGCAAACAGTTGAGAAAAAAAGACGCCATAAGGATCTTTTCTTACTCGTACTTAAAACATTTATTTCTGATGTACGCAAGAGGTTCTAATAGGTCAATCAAATGTAAACGTTCGAATTTTCTAAAGTTCTGTAAGTTCTCCAGTTACAAAATATTGCACAAAGAATTCAAATGTATTGGCCTATGTAAGTTTTAAAATGACGTTAGAACACGTTTTACTTGTGCACATGCGAGGCAGTTTTTACCGGAGGGAATCTTTGAAAATGTGTCACCAGTTTTAGATTGTAACAAAAAAGTTTCAAGATGTTACGTCCTAACACTAATTATGCAGTCATCTCATGCAAAGTGTCATCTCCCCCCCCCCCCCTCACCCGTTCGGTTCCCCACCCCTTTTGTTCTTCACTTAACCCTCTATCCTATTCTTATATTTGTTTGCTTTTGTTATATTGATGACTACTGTTCAGATAGCTATGCGATCATATTCAGCTTTATCAAGTCTAAGATCACTAATATGCTGAACAGACTAAATGAACCAACTAACTAGCCTGGAAACATCCACGTCAAAAATTCAATGCAAACACATTTGGTGCGTCAGTTTATGGTATTCTGTTTGAAATAAATCAATAATTGTGCACATTCCCAGAACATTCAGCAGTTGTGTTGGTGTTAAGCAAATCGAAATAATCGAACAAACGACTAAACAAGCCACCAGCCTAAGCATGTAAAATCCAACAACCATATACATTTCTATTGATCTTAAGTCACACAGAACTTGAACAGCATTTCAAACGTGCAACGTGTCTTGATCCGCCATTTGCATGTCAGTCAGTCATCGTGCTAATTAGATTACTTCAGTAAAGTGAAAGTATCCAGCAAAAATTTGGGATATGCGCAGATCCTTAAATGATTTGATATGAAAAAAAAAATGATGGCTCTTCAATGGCACATTCAATGAAGTATTTAAACCATGCAACATTCAAAAACATTTCCTCTCTCGGAAATTAAAAAAAAAATCGGAATTACAAATTTGGGAGCTCAGTTATTCCCTCCTCCCCCGCCCCCCCCCTCACCTCGCCACACACACACACTACACTACACTCCTTCCACCCCCTTTTCGGCTTAAAGTTTAACCTTAGTGTTGCTTGCTTATTTAGTGTCGTTTCAGAACACGCGAGATTTTGCACTGATTTTCAAGAAAAGCCTTGTCGATTTAAACTTTTATTGACTGACTGATTGATTGATTTACTCATTTAAAAGTGTTCATGTTTTTTTTTCACTTATGGCATTTTAGTTGTTTTTTTAATGGAGAAATGGGGCTGGAAATGTAGAGTGGATATATGTGTTTAGACAGCATTAGCTAGCTTCAAAACTGAAGTTTCACCGAAGTGTGACCCTACACTAACATATGTGCGTAGTAGAGGTGGAACACACACAACAACAACGAAATGTTGATGAATATATGTGCTGATTACAGGAAAGACTCTCCTATTTCGTAACAGCATTAATCATAACACTTTACACAAAGTAACAACATTTGTATCGTTCGAATGATACAGAATATGAAAATCCTGAAAAATTACATATCTGTAGGATGGGCCTACATGTATAGGCCATGGTGCACATGAAATTACAATATAAATTCAATGACCAGTCTTTTAGCACACGAGAGAGGGGCGGCTAGGCAGCTATAGCTAGGTTGTTAGAGATGATACATTGGTGGGTAGGTCTAGTTAGATAGATAGACAGGCATGATAGACAAACAGATAGATAGACACAGACAGACAGACAGACAGACAGAAAGAGAGAGAGAGAGAGAGAGAGAGAGAGAGAGAGAGAGAGAGAGAGAGAGAGAGAGAGATGAAATCTATTCTATAAGGCAAAGACCCTCATTGGAAGAGGGGAACAGAAACAAATACATATAAACACCATTACATACATATACATAAATATACATTCAAGTTATAGCAATCTGCCGCGCTTTGAACGCTTGATTCATTGAAGCCAACAAGTGAGATAAACGAAAACCATTTGGATTATGAGAGAACTTTTGACCGATGAACTGTTCTCTTATGCTATTGTAAAATGGACAACATAATAAGAAGGGCATTTCGTTTTCGACAGTAACTTTACATAGTTTACAAATTAAGTCTTGTGGCCTATGGTTTTTATACCTATAGTAGTGAGCTGACAAGTCAGAAATGCCAAATCTAAAGTACTTATAATATATTTTAAATGCCGGTCAAGATCCATGCATAGATGTATAGGTAGAGAGCCACACGGATTACAAAAAGTTCTATATACAGAAAACCTATCACTCTCATTCATGTATTCACTCCATTCTTGCCATCTACAGTCAATATTAAAAATCAATCAATCAATCAGTCAATCTCTGCCAAAAGACACACAAAAATTCATTGACATCACCCACACCTTGCTCCAGCCACACAAATCCAAATCCATATCTAAACAAACATGATCTAACATGTGTGGCCCAAGTGGTCTTTCCTTGATTATCAAGATCACAGAGCATAGCATAAGCCTTCTTGGGTCATCTGTCATTTGACTTCTGCAGTATTTTACACCAGTAACGGATACATTGTACAACAAAATTGATAATGACAGGATATCTGTTCAACTCATCATTATAAACTAAATCGTTTGGAGTACTAAGACTAGAGAGAGAGGAGAGAGAGAGAGAGAGAGAGAGAGAGAGAGAGAGAGAGAGAGAGAGAGAGAGAGAGAGAGATGGGGGGGGGGGGGGAGGGGAGCAGTAGAGAGGAAGATGGAGAGAGGGAAAGGGGAGAGGGCACTAGGAAGGGGAGAGGTGGTAATTGATGAAATTGGCAGCCATGATAAACAGTCACTGCTTTTTCTTTTCAGATTTGCCCCCTCAAGATGTCGGCTCTCTCCGTCAGCCACTCTCCGTCTCGCTGGATCCCGGATTCACCTCGTCGAAAACCTCAAGCGACCACCACGACAGTCATGGCAGCCCCAGCACGCCCTCCTCTGGCGACCAATCACCCGTCGGCGGCCTTGACGTCATCCAAACCCGCCATCACGAACTTTGATGACGATGCAGGACATGTGCACGGTGCCCCGGATGGTGAGGACGGTGTCAGAAAGGCGAACCTCTGCGGATCTCGGATCTCCTTCGCTCCAGACACCGCCTTTCACGACAGAACCCGCCTGAAATCCCGCGGAGCTTCCAAAAGAGTGACGGCCACGTTTAACTTCCGGTCACTCACACCCGGGGAGAAGGTGAGCGAGACAACGTATAGGCCATGTCTTTTAGTGTAACTTCAGTTTCTTTTGTTATACATGGACATCACTGATCAATCACACACACACACACACACACACACACACACACACACACACACACACACACAGACGCACACACACACACACACACACACACACACACACACACACACACACACACGCATGCATACACGCACTCACGCATGCACGCGCATATACACACATACACTCACACACATACGCACGCAGGTATGCACGAATGCTCGCACGCATGCACACACACACACACACACACACACACACACACACAGCACGCACGCACGCACGCACGCGCGCGCGCGCGCGCGCGCGCGCACACACACACACAGATGACAAACGATCAAATCTTTTCTAATGAAGGAAAAGAATAAGCACAATAAACATTTCTTTTATGCTGTTTTACGTCCTGCCGTCAACGAAGGGGAAAAAACCCTGCCGAGTAAGTGATTTCAGAAGTGGATGAACTATCTAAATACTGAAGCAAATCATTAAATTGCAACACGCATCGCAATGCAAACGATATCAAGATAAACTTACAGAAGGCCCTGCACCGCATATAAACTTAGCAGGTGTACAGAGTGATTGACAACGTTAAAGGGGAGGGAAGTCTGCATAAAAACTTAGCAGGTGTACAGAGTGATTGACAATTTTAAAGGGGAGGGAAGTCTGCATAAAAACTTAGCAGGTGTACAGAGTGATTGACAATTTTAAAGGGGAGGGAAGCCTGCATAAAAACTTAGCAGGTGTACAGAGTGACTGACAACGTTAAAGGGGAGGGAAGTCTGCATAAAAACTTAGCAGGTGTATAGAGTGATTGACAACGTTAAAGGGAGGGAAGTCAGGAAAGGGAGGAAAGAGGTGAGGATGAACGGTGATGAGGTAGAGCAGGCGGAGAGAAAGGGTTTAGATTTAACATATACATACAACTATATATAACAATTTGCGGACTCAAATGCACGTACATAAATCGAAAGATAGAGACACCGACGCACGCACACACACAACACACACACACACACACACACACACACACACACACACACACACACACACCACACGCACACACGCACACACACACACGCAGAGAGAGAGAGAGAGAGAGAGGAGAGAGAGAGAGAAGAGAGAGAGAGAGAGAGAGAGAATTTGTTGCATGGGGTTACGGAAAACAAATCATGTTCATATTACCTGTACATATAAATCCTTATGGTTGTTCTTGTTATATCAATTGACACGGTTCGTAAAGTTTTACATCAGACAGGAATGGTGACGCGCTCTTGAAAATATCCAGTGTATGTATGTAGAATGAAGACAGTAGGTTATTCCACAGACCCTTGAAAGAAGAAAAAGCTGGATTTAAAAAGAGCAGTCTTGATAAGGATGCCTTCAACTGGTTGACTTAACGAATCAGATAAGTCTCAACACTATTTTTCAGACCTGGAGATTCATGATCAGACTTTATACACGAGAGAGAGAGAGAGAGAGAGGGGGGGGGGGGGGGGGGTTCCCGTAGAAATTAAAATAAATTATTCCATCCTGTTTTATTTTTGGCCTAAAGATAGCCTCCGAGGTATTTCTGTTTTCAAATCTACATAGACACACTTATGATAAAGAAAGCTAGCGCGATTTGCCCATGTTAAATCTAAGCAACAATGTGTTTGATAAAGGGGCGCAAACTCTGCGTGCTCTAAATTTTTACGCTGTGCAAATGAAAATGTTCAATATAGCCTAAAAATTGCGTTCCATCCAAGACACGAGAATGGGCGCAAACTCTGCCCGCGCGTTCAAACACTCTTCTGCAGAAATGAATATACACTATGGCATTGAAATAAGAAAAAAAATGCGTCCCACGCTGAACTCTGTTTATACTGTGGACAGTTTGCGAACGAATTTTCCTTGGGTGTTTTGTCAGTGCTGCTTCCAGACATTAAAATTTAATCATTTGCTAGTACTGAACTTACGGATTTTGCTATCGAATACAATGAAAATCCGCCCACATGAAATTAAGTTGCCTGTGGACAGACAAGCAAATATGAAAAGAAAAGACAGACGATAATACACTGTGCCACTGGCTACGCTAGGGCAGAGGATATATTATGTGCGTGCAGGATAATGCTTTTATTAACGTACTAATAGGCATACATTTACCTCGCAGTTTTCCCTTTTTTTCTATCGAGTTTACCATTTCCTCCCCTCTATGAATGTACCAGTAGCTTTATTGTCCTCCTTTCTGTCTTTCCTGTATGATTCAGAAAGCGCCAATAGCCTTGAAGTTTCCGTGTTCCTGTACAAATCAGATATACCTTACCGTCTCCCACTTCCACCACCGACACTCCTCCCACTCCCACTTCTTAAGTGTACCAATAGCCTCATTGTTTCCTCCTTCTTTGCCTGCAGCCTCAGACCCCCAAGCTTCGCTTCCAGCTGCCCAAAGCCACCTTGCCGTCGCTACACTACTTGTCCGTCAGCCAAGAGGATTTTCTAGACCCTCGCTATGCCCAAGACATCGTCAAGACCTACGGCATCCCCAGGTATTTCTTCAGGAGCAAGTCCACCCTTCTGACTTCTTCCGTAAACAAACCCCAGTTGCGTACAGCAGCTGACACCGGTGGTACCGTGGTTCAAACAGGCGTGGGCATTCCATCGGAGAACGACAAACAGAAGCAATCAACAATGATAGGAAAGGAAGCGGAAGGTGTGAGACCGAAGACTTCCGGAGAGACTTCTACTGCCCCGGGCTTTCCTCATCGCTTTCCGGTTGCTCCTGTCGCCAGTGGTAGCACCGCGCCTCGCAGCACCCTTTTAAACGACAAAGGATTGGGAGGCGGGGACGAGGGGTCTAAGACTCAGGCACCAGCCGTGGCCCCGGTGTACAAGCCTCTGATCGGTGAGAAGTACACGGACGCTCGTTTCTTTCCCACCATGAATCCTCACCGGAGCTTGCAGCTGGAGAGTGAGGTCACTAAGTACGTGGAACACAAGAAACGAGTTGGGCTTGGCAGGTAACTCAAAGATTCACATTTCGGTTGTGGTGAATCGAGTCGTGCCTTTAGAGAGAGAGAGAGAGAGAGAGAGAGAGAGAGAGTTTGTTGTGTGGTGTGGTGGATAAGTTTGTATTTGGTTATAGATGTGTGAGTGTCTACATGTGAGTGTGGTCACTGACACTGACACTGACACAGTTTTTATTGCCAATAGCAGACAAGCCCTGTTGGCAAGGGGGTTACGATTACTGCATTAACAGATTGCGCCAAGTATCTGCAATTGAAAAACATAGAATTCAAACAATTTAACTAGAAATTCAAATCTATAGACGGCAACACACACCTACACGGATACAAACACACTCTACATAGTAAGCTCTGACGGTGAATTCATACATCGTCACACATTTTAGCTCAACGATTTGTTCGTAATATTCTTTCTTCGAAAATCACTAGCTTCTGCTACAAATCTTGCAAATGATATGGTATTTTGTTAATTCTTGCTGGAAAGAATTGCTATGATATCTTTTCTCTGTGCAGCTGCCTCCTTGAAACTTTTACATCTCCTTCGAATATCTGCGTAAGCAGGGGGTGGGGGTGGGGGTGGGGGGGTGGAAGGGGGGGGGGGTTCAGAAGTAAGAAAAGATTACCTCTTGAGGATTAAAGAATACTTTTACAACTTTTTAACATGTAGTTTGCCTAGTTGCAAAGTGAGGCGACTGCAGGCGGAAATCTAAACAGATTTTAAATGTAATTAATAGCGAACCGCCACGAAAACGTAGACAAACGAATCACAAGACAAAGCACGACGCGTTTTGACCTCTTGGGTCTTCTTCAGGCAAGATACAAAACACTTAGGACAACGACAATGAACGAGAAATCACTTCTCTTCATTCACTTCAGCGCAAGATGGGCGTTGAATGAAAACGAAGCTGTCAAGAAGGAGACAATGTGTGAGTCGAGGAAGTAATGATGATAGTTATATTACTGATAAGAATAGTGATAATAGTAGTAATAATGATTAAAATATGAAAATAATAAATGAAGACAGGATTACTACTACTTTTGGTGATAATATGGCAATAGCAGTTGTAGTATGGGAGAAAGGAGAGTGGGTTAGAGGACTCTTAAACAGCATGGTTGCCGTCACGAAAAGGGAAAATAAACGAAATGCAATGTTTGAAAAAAAAAATCGAATGAATACTAGCAGCAAAACTGTCAAAAGCATCAAAATTCTACCATGCAATGATATATACGTAAGCTGAAAAGAAAAACGCATACAGTAATGAAGAGAAAGAGAGAGGAGAGAGAGAGAGAGAGAGAGAGAGAGAGAGAGAGAGAGAGTGTGTGTGTGTGTGTGTGTGTGTGTGTGTGTGTGTGTGTGTGTGTGTGTGTGTGTGAGGGAAGTATGTGTGTGGCTCACAGGATGTGAAGAATTTCATACGTTCCATGGACCCGTCATTTTATTTTCGAGGAAGACGCTCAGATTACCTCACTAGCACTGGATGCACTTGTCAGTATCTCTCGCTGTGTAAATTTAAAAAAAGAAAAAAAGAAGACAGGGCACACAGAGTGCCCACAGGGCAGCCTTCAAACCGAAACCGATTCACAATTCTTGTCGTCCTTACATTAGTCATCCTCAGATGAAAGAACATTTGTTTTCAAATCTGTGCATTGTGTCTTCTGCGACTTCATTCACAAGAGTGGGGTTGGTTTGGAAATCGCCTCCAGATCCATGCTGTTAGTGAGATGTGTCCTTGTGTTCTTTCTTGTCTTTAGGTCGAGGGACCCATGGAAGACCGTTGTTTATGTGAAGGGTGGTCTCCATTTCGGAGGGGCGCTCTTTCAGTCTAGCACAGCGACTGGGTGAATTATTGGGAGTCAAAGTCTTAGCGCTGTCCTGCACAATGTTAACCTTTTACGTATGAGGCGAAAACAAAATCCTTTCTTTCCTATTTGGGTGTACATGCACCCATATTTGTTCAGCATAGGATACATAGAGTGTATTTATTCTTAATCACGCGGGAATGGACACACCCATACTTCGTTTACAGAAAACAATGATGAATAATTTTCTGTATTGTGTGTGTAGGCACATATAAATACTTATTATGTCTGGGACTGCTTCTAACAAAATATGAGTGTGCTCACATCCAAACCATACAGAGAGGC
>CM065731.1:67661968-67691968 GCA_033310375.1 Conus canariensis | reverse complement strand
CAACAGAGGAAGTTTCTTGTTCTTATGGCAGAACTGAATGTTAAAATTTTATAGTTCATTCCTTGTTTAACGTGTAACCAGTGAACCTTCTTCTTCTTCTGCGTACGCAGCTGATACTCCTGCGGACACTCCCTGTATAGACAGGCAGGTATTAATCCTATCTGCTCAACAAAGGGAGTGGAGTTTTGCGTGTATGACCGTTTTTTTTTCTCGCCATTAAGGCAGCCATACCTATCTTTGGGGAAACCAGTGAACCAAAATGTGGTCTGTAGGCAGCCTGGTATTTCTTCTACTTTTTTTCCTCCCTCAGCATCATGGGGAGTCATTGGGACGCCACACTGAAAAGCAGTTCACCAAGCTTCTAATGCTCTGTCATTTGTGAAGCAAAGCTATGCTAATATTTTCTATGGCTATTCTGCAATGTTGTCAATCCATCCTTTTTTTCTGTCTGAACCTCAGTCTCCCTTCCTCAACAGTTCACTGGAAAACTGAGAAAGGCCATTGGAACTTGTTGCATGGCCATAGCAACGTAGTTTCCTTTTCGTCACTGATGTCAGTGGATATGGTCCAATGCGATGGTTTGACGCACTTGTTAATTGATGATATGATCAGTATATCTGTTGCATACACCAGGGTGGAATACACCAGTGCTCGCTGAATCCTGATCTTGTGTTTCCTAGGGATGTTAGTGTTCTTCCACACAGGTTTTATCTGGACAGTGCTGACATTGTCTTTGCTGCCCATTAGAAATGATTTGGATCCCTCATTGCTTATGATGAATCTGAAATAACTCAACTGAAGAATTCCCAGTTTCTATGGACAGTTATATAAACTAAGATGGTGGTTTTATGGCTAGGCATCATCTTGGTTTTCTAGGCGCCGAGTTCTATGCCGTATGTTTTTGCTGTTTCATCCGGCCCTTTAACAAGCTTGAGAGTTCTTGTCCACTATCTGCCAGGCCATTGACGTCATCTGCAAAGTAAAGTTTCTTCATGGTTCATCCTGTAATGCCGACTATGCCAACATGATTTTCAGCTGCATCAGTTGTAATGCAGGTCATGGATATGTTGAACAGTGTGGGAGACAGAAGGCAGCCGTGACAAACTCCACCTAAAGTATGATACCACTCGCCAACAGCACCTTGTAAGAGCACTTCACTGGTCATTTTGGATGGAGAGAGAGAGAGAGAGACAGACAGACAGACAGCGAGAGAGAGAGAGAGAGAGGGGGGGAAAGAGAGAGATGTGGATATTTCTTCAAAAAACGCCATAACCCCTTAGAGGCGGATCCATTAATAACGAACCGTGCAATTCACTAATACAAATTCATTTGACAAGCTTAACACAACATTTACTGTCCTGACACATCATTTCGCATTCTGAATATGTTATACAAATACAGACCGAACTGTTTAATTATCTTTTCATTTGATGATGCCATTAACAGAATCAGTTTGAAGAAACAATGATTTCTTGGGAACTTAAGTGGAACCAATTGCTAACAGTTTGTAGTTCAGCGCAAGAAAGAACAAGTTGAACTTCATGTTCATCACCTTCATGACAGAGCGGACATGTATAATTACAATTTGTCAAAGGCCTGGAACGGTTAGAATGTACTGATACATGACACACCAAATCTGAATTTTGTCACAATAATTTAATGTCTGTTAATTTACATAGACAAATGCTTTGGAATACAATGTGCAGGGTTTAACACTCTGTAAATACCAAATCTGTGACTGTCTTTGACATGGGAGATTCAATTCCATCTCTGCCAGTTACAAACATTAACCTTTGGCGAAACATACAAAGAAAAGTTAAACTGATTATGTCATCTATACTCTGATTCTCCCACACAAAGGAAAACCAAATTCGTACAATTTCAACCTTACTTTAGAGGCCCAATTGCTCTTACCCCTAACATCTAGCTGTACTAACATTTTATACGCTTTATGTGGTAGTCTATTAGGTGCCATCCGGGTTATTTTTAGCCAGCAACGAATGCACCTTACTGTGGGAAGTAAATGAATGGGATATCTGTTACTCTACTCATAAACCAAGTCGTTGGGTGTTTGTATTGATACACCGAGAAACTGTCTCAATGCACACAAATGAATCTTCTCAATTTGTATAGCAATATCAAACCCCGTAACTCAGCTCCGTTTTGCACCATGGGTTGAATTAGAGAATCAAACAACTTTAAAAACAATGGAAGAGACTCATTGAGCATACGCAGTTTCTTCAGAATACAAAGTAACCAATATTTAGTTCTGCTTATATATATATATATATATATATATATATCAGAGAGAGAGAGAGAGAGAGAGAGGGACAGAGGGGGAAGGAGGGAGGGGGAGAGAGAATGAAAACAAGAGACAGAGAGAGAGAGAGGGAGAAAGAGGCGTGGAAATGAATGGTTGGGAATAACCAACCACCACCACAACTATGTCAAATAAAGCAGTCCAAAGTTCTTGTGTTGATGAAACTTTTATTCAACAGAAAAACACAGGTCAAAACAACTGAAGGTCTGAAAGCTCATAAACTTATTATTTCTGGAACCACAATAAAACTCATATCCCACACCAGATAAACAGATCATATGATGCATGGAAAACAAAAAAAAAATAAACAAACCAAACAAAATCAAGACAAACGAACACTCAAGCAAGCCATCAATGACTGCATCATACTCATCACATCCAAGCCTTTTGTTTGAAACAATATGCAACTGATTTCATATTAGATATGTTTCCTTGTTAGCTTTCAACTTCTTCTCACCTTTGTTTACTTATTGATGCTTTATTTATCTAGCAAATCTGTTGGAATTGCAAATAATCACTGTCTACTAACAAAGAAAAAAACAACCCCAACTCATCAAAAAGGAAGATTGCTTTCTGTTAAAGTGTGTCCTTAGAACAACGAAATTTAGCTGTTTCCAAAAGAGAAAGATATGTGATCTGTTACAACTGTATCGTTTCTGTGTATGTAATAGTAGCTATTGAAAATTTCATATTTTGAGAAGATACAAACCAAACAACCAAAAAAAGAAAAAAAAAAAAAAAGGAAAAAGAGTGCTTGTGTACTCATGGAATAGAACAGATCAGTTTGGATTTAGATCATGTAAATCCCGACTCCTCATCAACAGTCATGTAATTCCTGTATTTTGTTTATTTCTTTGTTGTTAAGGACAACGTTGCAAACCTCTTTTCTTTCTTAAATACAAATCTGACTGTCACCATCAAACAACCCTGTTTGATTACCCACCATGCATCTGTGACAAACGAAACCTGAAGATCCTTAGGGCCCTCTGCTGAAAAATCCAAGGGTCCTTTGGTGACATCCAAGGGTTCCTACTATCAAAATCCAAATTTGAAAACAAATCTGAAATGAACAATAATGCTACACCATCACACTCACCCGTTCTGCTACACAACACCATCGTAAAAACGGCACACACAGACAGGTCATTCATTGAGCTGCTTTTAAACCAAATGCAACAGGAGCAAATAAAAATGAAGAAAATCCTATTTTAGAGCCCCCCCCCCCCCCACCACTTTTATTTTTTTCTGAGGAGAAAATTCTCTCTTTGATGAATGGAGGCTCTTCTCCATGGAAAAGACAAAAAGTCGGGAAAAGGGGCAGTAGGGGGCGCCTGAAACGGGACTTGCTGCTAATGTAGGACTTTGTCAAATATCTTTTTGATGTTTACAACACTTTAACACTAGGCTTGCATCACGCTTGGAATCACTACTTTTTTTTTTTTTTAAAGTTTAACAGTTCATTATCACTGTTATTTTACTTCTTGTTTACAGCGGCCACCTCCAAAGCTTTGAAGAATCAGCTGTACTAGTATGCATGTGTCAATGTTCGTGTCATCCAAATGTACCTGAACATGATGCACAACTCTTTAGAAAGATGAAATGGTATTTAACGAGCGAACAACTTTTGAGATCAATAGCCTCAATGGTTGTATGAGCACTGCCTCTATTCTTATCAATATCGTCAACAAAATTAAAAACAAGATTTACAAACATAGCAGCAGTGCCCATACTACCACCTTTGTCCATCTCTTCTTGGGAACCCTGAAGAAAAGGAAAAGGTCAATCTGTTCAACAAAGTCAGAGGCCGACTCTTGCCTCAAGCAAGATTTTGATGGGCACGAGTCACTGAATCAAAACTGATTGCTTCTTTGTCACAACTGTCTTGGATAATCAGGGGCTGCGACTGTGAAGTTTCAGTGTTTGACAGTGTTCCTCCATGAAACTTAGTTGCAGCATCACTTGAAGAGTTTGCAACTTTCTACTTCAATCAAAACTGCAGAAAAATGACCATACTCGCAACAAAAACTGTGCGTTCAGGGGACCCTTTGTGTCAAAATCTGAGTGTCTAACTGCCCAATCTAAGTGCATTAAGTACCCCCCGTTGTGCGTCACCAGGAACAATGGTCCTTCATGTATGTAGTAAATTAGGTTTTCTGGTTCCGATTCTGGTGCCATATACAGATGCACCAACCTTCTACATCTCTTCAGTGTACAGTATGGGAAATTACTGTTTTTTCTGTGCAAATCTTCACTGTATCATCTAACATTTGAAGCAAACTAAAATGCAGAAAGTCACCAGCCTTACCAACTGTATGACATGGACACATTTCCAAGAAAAACATGTACTAACAAGAAACAAACACAGCCAGAATCACAAGAATCATTCAACAAGTGAGTTCACTTTTACAAAGACTTTTTGGTGGTAGACTTGCAATTCCGCATCAGTTTTTTCCCCTTTTTTTCCAGAAAACAAAACAAAAACCATGGCAACACACATGCAGTCTGCCGAGAGATATCTTAAAATTTGACTCACAGGCAGTGCACCTGCGTCCATTTCATCAACTTTCAAGGTTGAAAGCACAGGACTTGTTGAAAACAAAACATCAAAAACTTTGGATTGTCCCTGAACTTTGAGGTGGTGGAAGTTTTATGAATGCAAGTTTCTTTTTGTGGTCTTCAAAAAAATCACATCGCTGGATAAGTTAAAATGAAAAATAAAACAAATCAGTATGCAACTTCCGGGCATTGACTGAACTTGACCAACTAGAAAACATATCAACAGAAAGAAGGAAGAAAGTTCCTGACGCAAGCATATGTGATAATAAAGAAAATGTTCTTTTGCAGAATCTTCTGTGAAATTTTCATCACATATTAACTCTTTCATGGGTATTTTCAGCCAGCTAGCCAAAAAAAAAAAGAAAAAAAAAAGAAAAAGAAAAAGCAGCATTGTTTATTTATTTTAGAGACAATGTTATTCTCTCATTCTGACGCATTCTTCCACTATCTCGCATCTCTTGTTATCCTTCCCCTTCATTCTATTGCTTAATGTATCTCCCGTTTCTTCAACCTCTCCTCCTCCATCTACCTTACAGATCCTTCCACACCTCGTTCACCTCCCCTGTCTACGCCATTTGCACCATCCAGTCCAATACTGCTTTCAGGTCTCCCTCGGAGTTTTCGTCCTTGCCTCTGGCGCTGCACTCCACAAAGTCTACACGCAGTGGCTTGATGTCGGCGAAGGCAAAGTCTTTGTCCCTTTTTCCCAGGAAGGTGTTGTTGTTGCCTGTGCTGTCTGTGCTCTGAAGGCGGCTGACTGGGTCACACGCAGTGTGTTCCTGGAAACAGTTATGTCAAGTTGTTTGTACACTTTGATCATTTTTTGCTGTTCCTGGTGTCCTTTCTTCTGTTAATGTCACACGTATCTCTTTCCTTTCCATGCACAGCTGAAGATGGGCCCATAACCTAAACCTCATTACCTACCCATTCTCTAAGTCTATCACACCCATGACCCTCTCTCTTTTTTGACTACTGTTACATAAATTAAACATTATCGTGTATTATTATTGCTACATTACACACTATCTATACCTTACTTCCACACTCTAACTATACCCTACACCTGTCACATAATCATCTTCTCTTTCCCTTTCCTGCCTACCAGCCGAAGAAAAATGTAAAATATCCATATTTTCTTGTATTCCGGCTGTCACAAAATATCTCCCTGGTTACAAGGTGTGCATGGGCCTGTAACCTGAAACATCCAAAATGTCCCCATCAGTTTGCCACATCAGTGTGCATGCACTTCAGGTCCTTCACCTTTTGCTCATTCCTACCGTCAAGAATGCCCCTGTTCTTCCTGTTCTCTCTCTCTCTCTCACACACACAATGTAAGCACACTACACTAACACAATACAAACACACTAAACACACACTGTAAAAACAGTGAACACACTAACAACACACACACACAATACAAACACACACACACATACACACTATACAAACACACTACACACACTGTACAAACACTACACAAACACAATACAAACACACTACACACACACCCACACACTATACAAACACACTACACAAACACACACGCACAATACAAACACACTACACACACATCATACAAACACACTACACAAACACAATACAAACACACTACACACACACAATACAAACACACTACACACACACACAAACACACTACACACACACACACTATACAAACACACTACACACACACACACACACACATACACACTATACAAACGCACTACACACACCACATGCTATCCCTTTTTACGACCTCTTTCCTATCACATCAAACCATGACTCACATCTCCTTTTCCAGCATCTTCTGAATAGGCCCAGCTCCTTTGCACACTGTCAGGTCCTGCTTGTTGCAGGCAATCAGCACAGGAGGTGCGTTCTGAGAAATCACGCTGTCCGTCAGTACAGTATACAGATACCTGTGAAAAGCAGAAAAGTTACAGAGTTAATAGTGCATAAACAGGCACACACTACTGAGCTAATTGTTGTTTCAATCTGTTCAGTTAAACCCTAGAACCAAAGTCTGAGGACAGCAGGGAATACGTATATAACTTTAAGAAAAAACAAGTTTTCCACTCTAAACAAAAAATCATTTAAATCTTTCAAGAGTGCTTGGAGTTACGGTCCTATGGATAATTTCACTTAAAAAAAAAAAAATCACACCCAAATACTGCTAGCAAAGACAAAATGTACACAGAGATCCACATAGCTTCACACCCAGAATACAAATCTGTTAATGTATACAAAAACGAACAACAGCAACACACGCACACACACACACACACACACACACATGCACACGCACACACACACACACACACACACAGAGAATGCACCACCATCCCTCAAAGTATCTCTTTCTTTCAAGTTAACAAGCATATCAAAACATACACATCATGCTACAACAATAAGAGGTAACCGACTGCCTTGTCAGGCTGTTGGGCAAGTGGTGAATGCTTCAACTCCAGAGCTATACTTTGCAAACATCTGCTGTATAAAAATACAGACTGTGTCATTTCATCAATATTGGACAACTGTCAAAAAAGTCAGAGGTTTCGTTCTGAGAAACTGCCATGTAAGTTACTATTTATGACATTGACATCACAATCTAGATGCTAAGTGAGTGGCTAAGTCAGGAGGCATTAGCCAATCAGAATGGAGCAGACAATTCAAAAGCATTGTCTAATAGTCTGCCTGGGCTGGTGAGAAGGAAAATACTGTCCTGTCCTGCCTATATATGTCCACACCAGCCACACCACATACACTGAAGTAGCTTATAACAATGTACTCACTCTGCCACCTCCTTGATCTCTTTCTGCACAGTGCTGCCGTCCACCACGAAGATGATGGCCCTGCAAACACCATGCAAGTCAGCATACACTGTGAACACCCCACCATAAAGACACTGTCTCTGCATCTGTACACATGTGGCTGGAATAGGGCGGCAAGATAAAATGTATACAGTCAGGTACACTAACAGATAAGATAATGTTGCTTATAGCCCAGCCGACCGCAAGGGGCCACATCAGGGCTGGGTACACTAACACCCAACATGGATGAGCCAACATTTTGATGAACACACTTAAACTGACTGGTCCTAACAGCACTGCTTGGCTGACACAAAAATTTAGTTCAGCCAAATTCAGCTGTCTTAAGAAAAAAAAATCAGCCGCTTCAATTTTGGTGAAGTTTAATTGCTTGTATTGGTATATCCCTCACAGCTGGCCATGAGTACAGTGAACTAGGGAACTCTCACAAGTAGACATGTTAACCAGCCAACTCATGTTGCACTGCTTGTTTTCATTTAAATCCCTTTCCTAAGGTGACAGAAATGTGCACAATGACCATTCTGTCTGTCTTTGATAGACTTACATCATCTACATTTCCTTTTAAGGTGCTAAAAAAGAATTCTTCCAAGCAAAATTTGAGGTGTACAATAGTCAAAGGCGGTTGTTCTGAAGTCAGTTGTATTTAAACAAATTGTTATGTCTAGTCCATTTATTATAGCTATCGTCTATTCGCCCACATGTTCTTGACTGTTGCCCTCTTTGGACCCCCACGTTACATGTGTGCATTGCTTGTACTGATCTTTGACCCCCTCCATGTGCATGTTGTCTCTGTGCTGGAACAATCCAAAACACCATCACCACCACCACCACCTTTGTAGATCTATTCACTGGCTAATAAAGAATGTTAGATCTTGAACAGCCAAGCCGACCACACAGGGGCCTTTCATGTTTGTCCCTGAATTGGGAGGGAAAGGCCTGTCCTGACCAACATGGCTGCCAGACAGTTGACATCCTTACAGCTCATCTGTGCTGGGGACACAAGGCTTTTCCAATAAAATAGCTGTCCCTTGACTACACAATAACTGAAAACATTAAATGTGAAAAACAAAATGAAACACAAGAAACAATATGTACTGCAGCATGGACAGCAAATGTCCACTAGCATTCTGGGCAATGTGTACCTAGTCGCTAGATTACAATAAAAAGGCTTGCATGCCATAACTAATGAGCCAGAGAAAAAAAAGGAAAAGACTTTTTAAAAGCAATGCTGCATATTATCTTCTCTGTTCCATCACAGAAAAAAATCAAAGCCTCTGAATTTTTTGTATTAAACAACATTACTCTTAAGATACAGAATGTATGTGGAATGAGAATATTTCATGTTTGAAAAAGTGAACAACGATGAAAAATATGAATTGGAACCATGCAAGTTTAGTCTGTTCGATCATTTGTTTACCATTGTTGGACACAGACGTTAAGTAAAATGGAGATCTTAAAGAAATATGTTGACTTTTGCCTTTCAGACACGAATGACTATTTACAGGCAGAGGAAAAAGGAAAAGAACATACAACACATTGCAATGGCTAATTTAGTCATGAACAACGCTAAAAAAAAAATGGATTTCTGAGAGGTAAAGTTCTGTATGTAGGCAAATATTCTTTCATGCAGTTCAAATAAAAATAACCAGATTTTTACTTGAAGATCTGCAACAAGTCTCATTTTGATACTTCTTCTGTTAAATTTGGGAAGAAAAATGTACAACTTTCACAATCTCTGATCATCCAGCCATCCCCATATATGCACACAAAGATTCACACACACATGCATATAAATACCTAAAAACATGTTAAACTTACATTTTCCACACGCACCAGTAAAACATCACTTACATATGCATTTGCACACTGAGAATGAAATACAAAAATGATACTGCTGTAAGGAAATAAGAAACAAAATTATACTATGACTATACCAACCTGGCCAACACTTTGTTCTCCTCCAGCAACTGAGTTCGAAGGCGTTCATGTCCAGGAACATCGATCACACGCAGGCTTTTCTGCAAAAAAAAAAAAAATGCTTTTGTTTTATCAATCAAAAGCACACATAATCAATATTTGATCACCTTTTTTTTTTTTTTCTTTTTCTCTTTCGCATTTTCATCTTTCAAGCCGCTTCACTGACATTACCCCCACACTGCTCACTCTGGTTCTCAGTACTCAGACACATACCAGCTCTCCTTCCATGGCCCACATCCTGGATTGTCCCATCATAGCCACTCTCAGTACTCAGACACCTACCAGCTCTCCTTCCACGGCCCACATCCTGGATTGTCCCATCATAGCCACTCTCAGTACTCAGACACCTACCAGCTCTCCTTCCATGGCCCACATCCTGGATTGTCCCATCGTAGCCACTCTCAGTACTCAGACACCTACCAGCTCTCCTTCCATGGCCCACATCCTGGATTGTCCCATCATAGCCACTCTCAGTACTCAGACACCTACCAGCTCTCCTTCCATGGCCCACATCCTGGATTGTCCCATCGTAGCCACTCTCAGTACTCAGACACCTACCAGCTCTCCTTCCATGGCCCACATCCTGGGTTGTCCCATCATAGCCACTCTCAGTACTCAGACACCTACCAGCTCTCCTTCCATGGCCCACATCCTGGATTGTCCCATCATAGCCACTCTCAGTACTCAGACACCTACCAGCTCTCCTTCCACGGCCCACATCCTGGATTGTCCCATCATAGCCACTCTCAGTACTCAGACACCTACCAGCTCTCCTTCCACAGCCCACATCCTGGATTGTCCCATCATAGCCACTCTCAGTACTCAGACACCTACCAGCTCTCCTTCCACGGCCCACATCCTGGGTTGTCCCATCATAGCCACTCTCAGTACTCAGACACCTACCAGCTCTCCTTCCACGGCCCACATCCTGGATTGTCCCATCGTAGCCACTCTCAGTACTCAGACACATACCAGCTCACCTTCCACGGCCCACATCCTGGATTGTCCCATCGTAGCCACTCTCAGTACTCAGACACATACCAGCTCACCTTCCACGGCCCACATCCTGGATTGTCCCATCATAGCCACTCTCAGTACTCAGACACATACCAGTCTCCCTTCCACGGCCCACATCCTGGATTGTCCCATCGTAGCCACTCTCAGTACTCAGAGACATACCAGCTCTCCTTCCACGGCCCACATCCTGGTTGTCCCATCGTAGCCACTCTCAGTACTCAGACACATACCAGCTCTCCTTCCATGGCCCACATCCTGGGTTGTCCCATCGTAGCCACTCTCAGTACTCAGACACATACCAGCTCTCCTTCCATGGCCCACATCCTGGATTGTCCCATCATAGCCACTCTCAGTACTCAGAGACCTACCAGCTCTCCTTCCATGGCCCACATCCTGGATTGTCCCATCATAGCCACTCTCAGTACTCAGAGACCTACCAGCTCTCCTTCCATGGCCCACATCCTGGGTTGTCCCATCATAGCCACTCTCAGTACTCAGAGACCTACCAGCTCTCCTTCCATGGCCCACATCCTGGGTTGTCCCATCATAGCCACTCTCAGTACTCAGAGACCTACCAGCTCTCCTTCCATGGCCCACATCCTGGGTTGTCCCATCATAGCTACTCTCAGTACTCAGAGACATACCAGCTCTCCTTCCATGGCCCACATCCTGGGTTGTCCCATCATAGCTACTCTCAGTACTCAGAGACATACCAGCTCTCTTTCCAGGCCCACATCCTGGGTTGCCCATCATAGCCACTCTCAGTACTCAGACACATACCAGCTCTCCTTCCATGGCCCACATCCTGGTTGTCCCATCGTAGCCACTCTCAGTACTCAGACACATACCAGCTCTCCTTCCAGGCCCACATCCTGGGTTGTCCCATCATAGCCACTCTCAGTACTCAGAGACATACCAGCTCTCCTTCCATGGCCCACATCCTGGTTGTCCCATCATAGCACTCTCAGTACTCAGGACACTACCAGCTCTCCTTCCATGGCCCACATCCTGGATTGTCCCATCATAGCCACTCTCAGTACTCAGACACCTACCAGCTCTCCTTCCATGGCCACATCCTGGATTGTCCATCATAGCCACTCTCAGTACTCAGACACCTACCAGCTCTCCTTCCATTCCCCACATCCTGGATTGTCCCATCATAGCCACTCTCAGTACTCAGACACATACCAGCTCTTCCATTCGCCCACATCCTGGTTGTCCCATCATAGCCACTCTCAGTACTCAGAACATACCAGCTCTCCTTCCAGGCCCACATCCTGGTTGTCCCATCATAGCCACTCTCAGTACTCAGAACTACCAGTTCTCCTTCCACGGCCCACATCCTGGTTGTCCCATCATAGCCACTCTCAGTACTCAGACACATACCAGTTTTCCTTCCACGGCCCACATCCTGGGTTGTCCCATCATAGCCACTCTCAGTACTCAGACACATACCAGCTCTCCTTCCATGGCCCACATCCTGGTTGTCCATCAGTAGCCACTCTCAGTACTCAGACACATACCAGCTCTCCTTCCATGGCCCACATCCTGGATTGTCCCATCGTAGCCACTCTCAGTACTCAGACACATACCAGCTCTCCTTCCAGGCCCACATCCTGGTTGTCCCATCATAGCCACTCTCAGTACTCAGAGACATACCAGCTCTCCTTCCATGGCCCACATCCTGGGTTGTCCCATCATAGCCACTCTCAGTACTCAGGACACCTACCAGCTCTCCTTCCATGGCCCACATCCTGGGATTGTCCCATCATAGCCACTCTCAGTACTCAGACACCTACCAGCTCTCCTTCCATGGCCCACATCCTGGATTGTCCCATCATAGCCACTCTCAGTACTCAGACACCTACCAGCTCTCCTTCCATTCCCACATCCTGGATTGTCCCATCATAGCCACTCTCAGTACTCAGACACCTACCAGCTCTCCTTCCATGCCCCACATCCTGGATTGTCCCATCATAGCCACTCTCAGTACTCAGACACCTACCAGCTCTCCTTCCATGGCCCACATCCTGGATTGTCCATTATAGCCACTCTCAGTACTCAGAGACATACCAGCTCTCCTTCCATCGGCCCACATCCTGGATTGTCCCATCATAGCCACTCTCAGTACTCAGAGACATACCAGCTCTCCTTCCACGGCCCACATCCTGGATTGTCCCATCATAGCCACTCTCAGTACTCAGACACCTACCAGCTCTCCTTCCACGGCCCACATCCTGGATTGTCCCATCATAGCCACTCTCAGTACTCAGACACATACCAGCTCTCCTTCCACGGCCCACATCCTGGGTTGTCCCATCATAGCCACTCTCAGTACTCAGACACCTACCAGCTCTCCTTCCATGGCCCACATCCTGGATTGTCCCATCATAGCCACTCTCAGTACTCAGACACCTACCAGCTCTCCTTCCATGGCCCACATCCTGGATTGTCCCATCATAGCCACTCTCAGTACTCAGACACCTACCAGCTCTCCTTCCATGGCCCACATCCTGGATTGTCCCATCATAGCCACTCTCAGTACTCAGACACCTACCAGCTCTCCTTCCATGGCCCACATCCTGGATTGTCCCATCATAGCCACTCTCAGTACTCAGACACCTACCAGCTCTCCTTCCATGGCCCACATCCTGGATTGTCCCCATTGTAGCCACTCTCAGTACTCAGAGACATACCAGCTCTCCTTCCACGGCCCACATCCTGGATTGTCCCATCATAGCCACTCTCAGTACTCAGAGACATACCAGCTCTCCTTCCACGGCCCACATCCTGGATTGTCCCATCATAGCCACTCTCAGTACTCAGACACATACCAGCTCTCCTTCCACGGCCCATATCCTGGATTGTCCCATCATAGCCACAGCACCTTCACTGCGCATGGAGCTGTCAATGCCAAGTCTTCATGAGGAAGCACAGTAGAAGGGACACTGAACTGCTGACGATTCATTTCAGTGGTGTTCAATGTTTTCTGTTTTGATCCAGCATATGCAGAACACCACCTACAGTGCTTTCTGCTGGCACACACTCACCACGGAACACAGCTGTGGAGAGGAGACTGATGTTAACGTCACTCCGGGAGCAGGGCATGACGAGCCACAGAATTTGAGATATTTTTTTAATGCTGATCAAAGAGGAGGAGGATGATGAACATGATGTTATGGAGTCCATTTTGGTATGGGACTTCATGACAGGGCCGTACTCTACACATTCTTTCATAATATATCCCAGAGTCAACCAGGCCTGGGAGATAGAGACGTCTGCAGTGTGGTCAGGAAATTTGAACAAACACTCACAGAGATAAGATAAGATAAGATAATGTTGCTTATAGCCCAGCCGACCGCAAGGGGCCACATCAGGGCTGTCACCACGTTAAATCAACTCACAAGTGATTTAAAAAAAAACAACAAACCTTTCACACATCTCTTTAAAAGACATCTTCCAGAAACGCACCAGAAACTTCGTTAAAAATCTTTCATCCCTAAAATCTTACATCAGATGAAAAACGTTAATCTCTCTCAAAAACTACTCACAGAGATGCATCTGTTACAAGGATGAAATTTGGCTGTGCAGTCCCAGTCTTCCCAACTGAGCCTGCAGCAAACTCCATTCTAGGTATGAGCCTGTCAGGTCTAAAAAGTCTCACAAATGAAAATGACTCTGATGGGAATCAAACCCACATGCTTGCAGCCAAGAATGCATGATGCCAACTTCTGCTATGGTGGCTGGTAAGTCAGGGTATCTTAATTTCATAGTAAAAGTTATGGACCAGTATATTTTGATCTTTTTCTTTTTCCGTTAGTTTTAATACCAGTGATATGAGAAACTTACCCCATTTGGTAAACTGACCATCCCAGTGTTAGCGGAGAGGGAGGTGTGCGTCTGTTTGTGCTGCTTGAATATCAGCTGGAACAAAAACCCAATTACATGAGCATGCTCCACAAGGTATAGCTTTAAGCAGATTAAAGCAGTCAAACATAACTAACTGTCATCATCACAAAGTTATGGTTTTAACACAGGAGACAGGCACACACACACACACACACACACACACACACAACACACACACACACACACACATGTACACATCCTGTCAGATGACAACACTCACATTTAAACCTCATTCAACTACTGTGGTTACATCGTTGAGTTTATAAAGGCATGAATGAAAGAAAACATATATTTCAGACAAACAAAAAGGGAATATGATAAAATTGATAAATGACATGCACGGGCTCTTCTGTGGCTATGTCATTTCATGCTTTTATTAGAACAGACTGTCTAGATCAGACTGCTTCAGATCAAAGTGCTCAAACACCCGAGTAAAATAAGCTTCTAAAGCAATGGAGGAAAACATCAATCTGTAAGCAAAATGATAAACCAAGAAGAAGAAAACTACAATTACAATACTCACTCTAGAAAACATAAGTGTCTTTCCAGAATCGCACACACCCATCAACAAAATGCCTTGCCGTTTGTTGCTGCTACGGCTTTTCAGGGCAAAGAACACTGCACAACACACACAGTTTAGTGTCATCAGTATGTTACACACACACGCATGAACTGAAAGTGTGCACATGAAGAAACTCCATGTATGAATACACTCCATATATATATATATATACACACAAAGACAATCAACTGTGCTTTAAGTGTTTGCATAGTGTGTATGCGTGTATGTGTGTGTGTGGTGTGGTGTGTGTTTGTGTGTTCTTCAATTTAATGTCTATACACATAAGTGATTTTAGACAACGAAAAATAAATAAATAAACAAGGTAGAAAAGGAGAAGGGAGGGGAGAAGGGGTGGGTAGACAGGCAGCTGAAGGAGATAAAGAGATAGAGAAACAGGGAGATAGAAAAAGATGAAGAAGTATAAATGGAAAACGGAAAGAGAGAAAAAGGAGGATCAGAATGAGAATCGGAAGAAAAAATGTTAACATGAATAAAAATTGCAACCTACAACATAACTAGAATAACATTTTTAAAAATCAAATGAACGCTAAAGGTAACAGGATAATAACATTTACACGTGAAGATAGAATTATTAAAGGAATCTAAAAATGGTACTCTGAACAAGTCCTAAAACAATGTCACAAATCAAAAGGGGTTTTATTAAAACCTCCTTCAGGGACTTTTCCCGAAAAAGTAGGCAGATATGTTTTCATTTTTCTACAGTGGAAAAGTATATGTTCATTAGAAATTTTCCCACCACAAACACATGTGATGTTGGAAGTGAATTTCGTCTTAAAAGCATTAAGTTTGAATCTATAGGCAAGGGAAGTTAAAAGCCTTAAGTTAGACAATTGACCATACTTAGATATAAAAACATCTTCAAAACTCGTTTGGTGGTCAGCAGGTAATGAGTGGCCAACATCTTCTTGTTTCTTTCTAAAATGCTTCCAGCAAGCATTCTGCAGTAGGCTATACCCTTCTTTCAGAGATAAAGGGATTTTCAAATTATATGCTTCATTTGTATAATCTGCAGAGTTTTTAGCTAGTTTATCTACGGATTCATTGAAATGTATTCCACTGTGTGAAGGCACCCAAAGAAGGTAAGATTACTACCTCTTAGAATAAGGAAATGCACCAAATGATTAATCTCAAAAATCAAATCTTGTCTCACACTAGAATTTGAATTGCTTAAGGCATACAACACTGATTTTGAATCGACACAAAAAAGAATCTGAGTCACAGTTTTCGGAAAATCAAGCAAATAACGCAAAGCCATAAGAATAGCAGTTAATTCAGCTGTAAATATAGATCTGTGCTTTCCAATATAAAAACCTCTTTTGACCTTTAAGTGGGGGATAGTGAAAGCAGCACCAGCTTCGTGATTTTCTAGAACTGAACCATCGGTATAAACTTTGAGATGATTTGGATAATTGAGAAATAAATGCTCATTCGCAACTGTGCCAATAAAATTTATATTCTCATTTTTCTTTGCATTGGTATAATTAATGTCAAAATGTCCTTTTTGTAATTCCCATGGAGGGATAACAGTACATGGATTACTACATTTTACCATATCTTCTAATTCTATTCCTGATTGTTGAAAAGTATCTAGAGTTTCAGTTTTTATTGTTTTAAGACATGATATGTTTTTGGCTCGTTTTGGGAAATCAACATCTGATCTTAAGCCAATTTCATTTTCGACATTGTTTTCACTTAAAGAGCCTTTTAACAAATATTTAGCGATGGCAAGCTGACGGCATTCATTTAAAGGAAGTACTCCTACCTCTCTATATGTTGCTATTGTTGATGTATGGAAAGGAACCCCCAAGGCCAATCGAAAAGCTTTACAATCCACGCTTTGTAATTTGTTTAATAAATATTTTGGAGCGGTGAAAAAAACTTCTTGACCATACGTAAGCCTAGAGCGAACAAGACTTATCGCTAGATGTTTTAGTACTCTGACATCTTGGCTCCAGTATTGCTTACTGATAACTTTTAAAAAATTTAAAGTCTTTCTTGCTTTAGATAACAAGTATTCAATGTGATAATTCCAGTTTAACTTAGAAGTAATATGAACCCCCAAAAACTTTACCCTTTGTTTATATTCCAAAATATCAGACCCAATATGGAGGGATGGTAAATTGGGTGGATCAGCACCATTGTTGAATAAAACCAGATGAGTTTTCTCAGTTGATAGAGTTAGTCCATTTTCAAACAAGTAGTTATTTAATTTATCTAATTCCATTTGATAAGCTTTTCTATAGTAATTTATATCTCTTTTTGGTGACTTCTTTTTCATGGACACATTCATCCACATGCAAATATCATCTGCATATTGTACTAAGTTGACATTTTTTGACAAACATTGAGGTAGGTCATGAAGTAATATATTAAAAAGATGGGGCGCTATTACCGAGCCTTGTGGAATACCCATTGTAGGCATGCGTGTAGTCGAATAGAATTTCCCACCTTTGTTTGCATGCTTCTTTTCATCAATAAGTCTTTTATGTAAAAGTAGATGTTCCCAGACAAACCAATTTGTTTCAATTTATATAGTAATTTATGATGCCAAACACGATCATATGCCTTTTTTATATCAAAAAAGGTTGCTAGAATATTCTTTCTGCGAGCAAATTGATGCTTTATCTGTGTAGTCAATTTGACAAGATGATCAATGGTTGACCTACCCTTTCGGAAACCAGCTTGGTTTTTTTGGGATCACTTTATTTTTATTACAATAGAATATTAGTCTGTTTTAAAAACTATCTTTTCCATAAGTTTGCCTACATGCGAAGTTAATGATATAGGTCTGTAATTATTCTTATTACTTTTCGTTTTTCTTCTTTAGGAATCGGTATTATGATAGAATGTTTCCATATTTTTAGGGTTTTGTCCCTGTTCCCAACACTTTTGAAATAAGTCATGTAGCAACAGTACCCAACTGTCTGGCAAATGTTTAAGTAAGATATTAGAAATAGCGTCCATGCCTACTGATGACTTTTTATTAGTCAGGGAAAGTATAGCTTCTCTCAACTCACGTATAGTAATTGGAGCATTGACATAAAGATCATCTTTCCGCTGTGGATCTTGATAGTCATCATTTCTTTCTTCATTTTCCCTGAAAATTTTATGATTTTTTGGTAGTTTGCTTGCATTCATTATATCAGCAAACATATCTACAAATGATTCTGCCTTTTCTGAATTGCTTGGTAATTCATTACCATCACATTTGATTGGACAGTGTGGCAAATGAACACCATTTTTCATTTCATTAAACTTTTTCCACACCCTCTGTAAGTCTTTATGGGTATGTGTTTCATGTCAGAAATTAGACCAATATGTTACACACTGCAGAAATTAGACCAATATGTTACACACACATCCTGGATTGTGTTTGTGTGTGTGTGTGCATGTGTATGTATTGTACATGTAAACCTGTGCATCTCGTGTGTGTGTGTGTGTGTGTGTGTGTGTGTGTGTGTGTGTGTGTGTGTGTGTGTGTGTGTGTGTATAGGAGTGTGGTGTGGTTAGAGAGAGAGAGAGAGAGAAAGAGACAGAGAGAGAGAGACAGAGAGAGAGAGAGAGAGAGAGAGAGAGAGAGAGAAGCAATTGGGTATAGAGGTAATTTTCCCTTGAGTCTTCCATACTTTGGTCTAAAGGTGTCTGTGAACACAGGTTTGTGCTGTCATGAAACTTGTGAATCCTGATAACTCACTTTAAAATTTTGTTTTTTCAAATTATATTAATTTTTTTTTTTCAACTCACTTTAATTTTTTTTCCCTACTTATATTAATTTTTAACTATTCTCCAAGTTCCACAAACCTTAATGAAGACTGGCTGAGCAGCTGGAAATTATCACAATTTTTTTCCCCCACAATACCTTAGCTTGTAATTTGAGCAGTACTCCACAACATGTCCTAGGTTTGGTTCACAGTTGAGAGTTCAAAGAAAACAACAACAGAAGGTGTCAGCACATTAAATGAAAAGTTACTGATATGCTTGGAGGACTAGTTGACCCAATGAACTTTGTAAAACAGTGCTAGGTAAACAGCAGAAATTTCTGGAGAAAAAAAAAGAAAGTTAGAAAGAAGAAAAGAAGGAATTGGGGAGGTTGGCTGAACACTTGTGTGAGACTCTCAACTCTCTGGTATCAACAAAGTATGAATAAGCAGCATCTACTGACATCCCGTTCTATCTCTGCTTGTGACAGAGAAAAAAAAAAAGCATTGCTAAGAGTTAGATTGTATTCAGTTTGGCAGGTGATATGTGCCATTTAGAAATGTTTTATTTCTTTGGGGTGCAGTCTTCTCAGGTGGGTTGCCTCGTGATAACCTAATATTCCCTGTGGATTGCTGGTGCTTGGGTTACGACAGGGTGGTCTAAGTGTGGCTGTGTATTGAAAAATTGGAGAGAGAAGTATAGGAATAATACCAGTTAGGTAGAGGACTGAGGATGAAAAGCATAGAACACACACACACACACACACACACACACACACACACACACACACACACACACACAGAGTTTTTAAGGGGTGCCTAGCACTAGTAGTAGCAGCTGGGTGGAGTCTCAGGTCCAGTTACCTCATACGTACTCACCAAGTATCCAGGGTACATCTTAAAATTGATGACATGTAACAGAACATGTTGAGGCCAAAGTCTGGCCAGTCATATTCTTTCAATATTTTCATACCATGCTGGAGGCATTTTTGGAGCAGTCTAAGAGCAAACCTGGCAGCTCTTATCAATGTTTTCAGTCCTGGAGATAAGCAGGATGTTTGACATGACAGTCCTAAATATAGTAGTTGGTGCTTTCAGTTCCTTTGTTATCAAGTTGCAGGCAAGTCTCTTGGTCTTCTGACACCTTACCTTTCACTTCTCCTCAGGAAGTCCACAAGCGCTACCAATTTCCTTCACACAGACGATGATATCAAAATGTCATCTAGTTCTAGGCTTCTCCCCTCTGTACATGAGCAAACTCTGTCAATGTGAAGACCCAATGACCTGTCAAGAAGTAAGCTTTTTTCAATGTTTATATCACTGAAGTAGAATGAAGTTTTCATTGAAATTGTACGGGAACCTGCACAGTATGACATGGGAGACAAGATCTTTACATTTACCTTGAAGTCAAATTCATCAATATTGAGTTAATGTGTCTATAGCTCATGCAACTTAGGATCATCACAGACTCAAATAAAATCTTCCTTTTCTTTTTTTAACAAAACAAAATGTCTGTTGATATGAACTACTTTCAACTTCAAGAATTAATTAAGCTGTGCAGAAGACTTAAAGTTCGTTACCCCTCTTGTAAAACATTCGGTTCCTCTCTTTCTGTCAGAAAACTGAAGCTTATTTACTGATTTATTGACACTCGCTGTGGGTCTTGCTTTCTTCCTGCTCTATATTATTTACAGTCTACGCGAATAGCTACATATACTGATATAGTATACTATTCTCCTCTTCCCTGATGAAACACTATGTTACAGAGCCATTCAATCTCTGAATAATTTAGAAGCATTCCAGCAAGATCTTAATCACATTACACTTACAGACTGGATGTTGAGAGGGAGGATGTATTTTCATCCAGAAAAATGCCAGACAATCTGTGTCACTAGAATGAGGACCTACTGGGTGATAGCTATCTACCATCTTCATGCCCCCCCCCCCCCCCCCCCATCCCCACTTAAAGCTGCCAAGGAAACTAAGAACCTGGATATCACCCTGTTTGAAGACCAAAGCGAGGTGACTGAAGGCGGAAACTGAAGCAAATTTTAACAATCATGACAGATTGCAGGACAAAACACAATGCATTTCGACATACTTGGGCCTTCTTCGGGCAATTCGGCGCCGAATTCTTCGTTTTCATAGTCCTAAACGTTCTTGTTTTGTCTGAGGAAGGCCTCAAAAGTAAAAATGCATCGTGTTTTTTCCTGTTGTTTGTCCGTATTGTCTAGCGGGACTAATAACTTCCCTTTTTAAATTCGTATGTTCACGTTAACCTGATCATGAAGCTGCTACTCGATCCACACAAACATAACCGGTAATATTAAATTACCTATCGTAAGAAGAACAACCACAACAGCTACAGTGATTCCAATGACTGTAGCATCCCCATTTTGCAATCCATTTGTGACATATGTCACAAAATCGTCTTTCGGAGGCTTTCCGGCCATGCTGCAATGTAGACTGCTTCCGGCGATGCAAAGGGAGGTTAATATCAGGTTCGCATGATTTGACACACAATCGGTTGTATCCCTTCTCACACGAAGCTCCCCCCCCCCCCCCCCCCCTCTCTCTCTCTCTCTCTCTCTCTGAGCATATAATCAGTTCGACGTCGCTGTGTGCTGCTGCTGCTGCTTTACGCAGACCTCTGTCTGCGAGTGTACCTTGTCCTTAAAGGCCTCAGGCCAATAGGACATTTTTCTCACTTAAATTCACTTTGGATTGTCTGCTTCATGACTTCAGTCTGCATGCCAGTCATGACCAAGAAAAGTGCTTTTTTTTATTTCTTCTAACAGTTGCCATACTGAAAAGGCAAAAAAATCACATAAAGTATGCAAAAAAACAGGACAAATTTCAGACAATTTGAAACTTTTATGTAAACTGAATAATTTTCTCGCCTGAGAGAAACGTTAGATACGAAATAATTACAATTATGTGTCACACATCCTCTACATTTGCACTTTTCTAATCCGGTGGCAGCCATCTTGGATTTTACGTAATGATTCAAAATCGCCAACATTTACGACCTGGCCTCCAACAGATTTGGATTCAGCACCCCTAAATCATTTAAAGGCACAACTCAAGAGAGAGAGAGAGAGAGAGAGAGAGAGAGAGAGATGTGAATAGACGAAGTCTTGAAGATAGCGTTCACTGTAGTGAGTTTGTAAGGTTACGAAACGATCAAACATGACTGTGCTAAAATTAAAGGAAATCTACACATCCTTCTAAGAGTTAGATCTACGCCAGTCTCTCTGGGCATCATAATAGTTCCTCCATGCGCCCCTATCTTGAACAAAAGGTCGATCCAGATGTCTTGGGTAGGGTGAAAATCCGCTGGGAGGATGAAGCAGGGTGTGTCTCCTTGTCTTCTTCGGTGTCGTCCAAAATAGCCGCCGGACATGTCTCCAACGTTGCCAGCTAGCACGCTGGCTCCTCTCCGGGTCGGGTGAAGGTCGTCCTTCAGTGTCCTGGTGTTCGGCTGCAGACCGGCGTAGTTGATGAATGACACTATAGAAATACCAAACAGCTCTGAACTCGTAAGAGCATTGAACAGCTCTCTTTTAACCTCAAGGTCTGGGTTACTGACAGGAGCGATTTTACTTAGTACAACGTTGGCTGTAGAGTTTCCAGTGGCAATCGCTTTGAAAAATTCTGCTAAGTCGTGACTAGAAACTCTTGGATACTTGTTTTTGATATCATTTTCACCGCTATGAATTACGATGGCGTCCACTTATCATTTGCAACGATCAACACAAACAGCAAGCTACACTCTACCAGCCCTACCAGAACTATCCGCTGAACCAGAATCTGACTGGAACACAAGCCCACGGGTGAACCGGCCTTTACCCACAGAGACAGCTGCAACATCGCCTGTACACCCTCGTCAGGAACTAACATCAACTGATCCTCCTCATTATGCCTATCGAACACGCTCTGGGCGTGAGGTCCACCCACCTCGAAGGCTGGACCTGTGAGTGTCCTGAATTCTTCAATTTAGCAGCAAGAATTAACCGTGTCGTTCAGTTAATTGTGTTAATTTTGTTTGCAGTTTACTTGCATGATTGTTCAAGTTCTTTGTACTTTATGAGAAAGGAGATGTAACATATTCTGGCCTACGAAACTGTGATACGCAACTACTGCTGAACTGTGAAGGTCAGCTCGACTTGGAAACCATGAGCAACGTCAACAAACAAGCAAACGCTTCGACAATACCTCAGCATGTTAATTACAGTGTCATTGACTGCAGATTCGGTCGTTCTTTTGTTTTCTTTTACTTTTGTATCTTTTTCAGTTTTGTTTTTCTGCTCCGTCATCCCTGCACCTGTTGTTGATGATGGTTTAGGGATGAGGGGTGATGCAGAGGATCTTGCCGCTTCAGCGCAAGTGCGAGAAGTTGTGGAATTGGTTGTCGACGTTTGTGTTCGTCTGTCGACAAGGTTAGATTTAGCAAACTGATCTGCATTTTCTGATTTGACCATGGCGAGCTATCAGATCAGTTTGCTGTTCGACGTTTTTTTTTTTTCTTGGGAGAAGATCCTCTCAGCTAGCTCCTGGACCAAATTTTGCGATTGTTTAATTTCACTCACTTGTACTCCCAGTTCTTATAGAACAGGGAGTATTTTACGATGGGAACGAAGAAATGCTCTGTGTGTGTGGTGTGTGTGTGTGTGTGTGTGTGTGTGTGTGTGTGTGTGGTCAAAATGTGTTCCACTCGCTCCAGACAAAACTGCTGGGCCGATCTTTCTGAAAATTTGTAGGTATGTTCATTATGGGTCACGGATGATGCCCGATGTTTTGTTGGGTTTTTTAAAGTTTTTTTTTACCGTTATATCCGTTACTAACGGCTATAACGGCCCATAAAGGTTTTTCTTTTTTATGGAATATCTCAGAAAGTATTTGGCCGATCTTTCTGAAAATTTGTAGGTATGTTCATTATGGGTCACGGACGATGTCTGATGTTTTATTTTACCGTTATATCCGTTACTAACGGCTATAATGGCCCATAACGGTTTTTCTTCTTTATGGAATATCTCAGAAAGTACTTGGCCGATCTTTCTGAAAGTTTGTAGGTATGTTCATTATGGGTCACAGATAATGACCGATGTTTACCAGAATAGCCGTTACTAACGGCTATAACGGTCCAAAACGGTTTTTACTCTTTATGGAATATCTCACGCGTATTCAAGATGAACTGGGAGTACTTTTATACGCTGTGCATCTTGTTTCCGTTCTCGGTTGCTCGCTATATTGACCGTTTGGTTGTTCTCTTTGTCTCCTTCTCGTACTGGTGGCACGGCTCGCTCCAAAACTTCTTTCTTCAAGCCTGCCCATTCTTCCTGGTTTGGAGAGTTGTTGCCTTTTTTTTTCTTAGGAGTCGGGTTGTTGTATGACGACCTCCTAGACTTCTGGATGTGGTCATTCTGGTCATAGTGCTTGTAGGGATGCTACATTTCAGCAAGGGCTTCGTTTAGCTTCTGACCGTTTCTGCCATCTTGAATCATCGTCCCTTGCGCACGCATGTATGTGAGTGTATGTGTGTGTGTGTGTGTGTGTGTGTGTGTGTGTGTGTGTGTGCGTGTGCGTGTGTGCGCATGCGCACGCCCGCTCCCGTGGTGTGTGTGTGTGTGTGTGTGTGTGTGTGTGTGTGTGTGTGTGTGACACAAGAGAGAGAGAGAGAGAGAGAGAGAGAGAGAGAGAGAGAGAGAGAGAGCGCATTCATGCGTGCGAGCGCGCGCGTGTGTGTACGCGCGCACGCGCCCGAGTGCACATGCACCCAATGGGGATGTGTACTTGCATATATGGGTGGCCGGAGTGGCTGTTATACTATGATATAAAGAGACTGGAAACGTGAGGGAGGAGAACTTAGCGAAGGGGAGTGTGGGAGAGGGGCCGGTGAGTGTGCAACGTGGACGAGGAGAAGGGCGCAAATCGGGAGGATGTGTGTGTGTGGGGGGGGAGGGGGGGGGGGCAGTAAAAGCTGGGTGAACTCAATCGCGCATGTCCTCACTACGAGCACACCAGCAGGTGCCCGCCGGTAGCCTTACCCTACTGTCTCCTCAATGTTCGTTCCATCCCGACCCCTGTCAGCTCTTGCTCCCACAGCGGAGTATTGCCCAATGCGCCAGTCTCCCAGGCACAACAAACGCGGGGCCCAGTTCAATCCCCAGTCCAATTAAGCTCCAACACTTACCGCCACCTCCAGACTTGATCACTTTCCTTTGAACAAGCCCCCTCTGCCGTCGGCCATAGGCCTCCTACCTATTATTGGAGGGGGGAAGTCAGGGAATCAATGTTGTGTCGAACGGAAGAATACAGATGCCCTCGGCGGCTAAACAGCAAAGATTAATCGCGGAGTTGTACGTTCAGGTTTGCGAAACGTTCGTGATGTTCGTTTACAACAACTACAAGACAGTTGTTGCTTACAAGATGCTGCTATTTGGATATGTTAAGTGAAGGGCGCGAGCATCAGGCTTGGATTTTTTTTTTCGAGGGGAGGGGGGAGGGTAAAGGGGTGGGGGGTGGGGAAGCGGAGGAGAGTCTACAAGATGTGTGTGTGTTGTGTGTATGTGTGTGTGTGTGTGTGTGTGTGTGTGTGTGTGTGTGTGTGTGTGTGTGTGTGTGTGTTCAGTCGTGCCGGTTCTGATGTGCGCTGGCCCGAAGCAGCACCAGCATGCTCATGTGACTTTGTCTCTTTATAGGAGCAATTGTTGGGCTGCTGTACATATATTCATTCATTATTCACCAAAGGCGAGACAATCTAATAGCAGATAGTTTACCAGTATATTTGTCGCCTGGAACTCTTACATCGCCAAAACAGTAGCCCTATGCGGTAAATAAACACAAAGAAATTTACGGATGAAATCTGCGCTCAACTGTCCTGGTCATGTTCGAAACCTGGCGTAGAGATACTCTGAAATCCTGAACTATATATTTCGGTCCGTTGGTTGGACTGTGCTGTCTTTCCATGACATTAATGGAAGTTAGGAAGTTCGCTCATCGGAATCATTTTCGTATTCCCACATATTTCCGCAACGCCGTTTTGAATGCGAACATGTGCACAAGCTGTTTACACCAATTTTGGAATATTTGATCACGTGAAGCAGTAGTTTGATTCAGGTTGATGTTTTTGCTGTAACTTCCAATGGTACGAGGGCAGGTTGACGATGCTTTTGATTGCTTCGTGGCAACAAAAACAACCCGACTAATCCTGTAAAATCCAAAAGAGGGGAACAGGAAAAAAAAAAAAAAACTCAACGCAAAGCACCATTATCACAAATATGTGTCACAATTCATGTTTTCCTTCCAGACACTAGTTCCTTCTACTGGTATCTGTAAATTTCTCTTCTGTTTGGAGTCTTTCTGCGCGCATTTGACGGTTTTGTAGTTAGATTAGAACGCCACACTCACTACGCTCCTTATTCTTCTTTTCTCTTCTCTCTCTCTCCTCTCTCTCTCTCTCTCTAGCTGGCCATTACCAACGTTGCTAACGTCACGACTCAAACGGTCGCCAGGCTCACTTGTTAGCGCCTGAGGGGTTGGAATCCATCGATCGACTGCCGCGACCTTTAACACCTTCGGCTTAATCCCAATTATCGGCGTCTTTGATGTGGTGCTGGTACTCAGGTGTGCAGGTGAGAGAGAGACGGAAAGGCAGCAAAGAAAGGAAAACAATCAGGTAGCAAGGTGCGTTGGTGTGAGTGTTGGTGGCCCTGCTTTGTGGGTGGCGGCAAGACTGATGTGGGTATATGGAGATGGGGGAAAGGAATGGGGAACGGGAAGGGGGTGATGCAGGGAGGGGGGGGGGTAAAAAAGGAATGGGCGCACCATTATGCTGCTGGGATAATGTTGACGTCTGTCCGCGTAAGATGAGGTCATAGACCTCTCTCTCTGTCTCTCTCTCTGTCTGTCTCTCTGTCTCTGTCTCTCTCATACACACACACGCACACACACACACACACACACACACACACACACACACACACACACACACACACACACACATCCCCACTCTCTCTTTCTCTCTCTCTCTCCCTCCATCTCCCTCCCTCTCTCTCTCTCTCTCTGTCTCTCTCTCTCTCTCTCTCTCTCTCTCTCTCTCTCTCTTTCTCGTACACATACACACACGAACACACACACATCCCCACTCTCTCTCTGTCTCTCTCTCACACACACACAAACACACGCACACACACACACAAACACACATCCTCTCTCTCTCTCCTTCACTCACACACACACACACACACACACACACCACACACAACACACACACACACGCGCGCGCGCGCGCGCGCGCGCGCGCGCACACAATCTTTCACTACTCGCACAGAGAGAGAGAGAGAGAGAGAGAGAGGAGAGAGAGAGAGAGAGAGAGCATGTATTAACACAGACCATACTAACAGACCATGAAACGGTCCACGCTGAATGTACGTACATTCCACGACACCACCAACCCGTTAATTTACACACCCCCCCCCCACACGCTACATCCCACACAGTCGACCTCCCCGCGACCACCAATGAAATCTGGCCCGCGCCCACCCGTTCATCACGAGGCCCCAACTGCAGGGACATTAAGTGTCTGTGTTTGCTGTTGATGGCGTGATGGGAAGGGAACCAGTGATGCTATCGGCACGGCGCTGGAGTCCAGGGAAGACATAAATCAAACGCCCGAAGAGGTGTTTTGCATAATGGGTCCCTCTGGGGTCCAGAGGACAGTGGCTGGTCCTCTCAAAGAGCGAAGTGATGTTAGGGCGTGCATTGAACAGGGTTGAGCGACAGTTGATCGACGTAAAACATGAGTGCCACTTAAAAGCGAAAGAGTCGTAAATGGCAGAACTCTTAGTGAGCACCTGCCAGTAAATATGACAGTGGTAGAGTAAATGTTGATGGAACTAGTACCTGAAAATGACTAATGTTGGTGAACATAGTACCTGAATATGATTTAAAAGCAAGCAAAAATGCAAGTAAAAAAAAAGCAAAAATGAGAAGTACATTATTTTGTTTGAGTTCGTAATGCGCTGTTTCGTAAACAGAGTGTTTAGGTTGTATGATGGGTGAATATATACTGAGGTACTGGTGATGTCTAGAATTTACTGTGAGAATCCACATTGTAAACAGCATATAAATGTGGTAGTGTACAGAAATCGATGATAGTATTCATATTGTATAATCAGGTGCATGATGAGTGAATATGTACTGAGTTACTGTTGATGTCTAGAAGTTAGTTCTTGTGAGAATCCATATGGTAAACTGCATGTATAACGTGTTGTATTGTGAGAGAATATCTACTGGGTCACTGATGATGTATGCAAGGCGATGATGATATCCATATTGTTTATAGAATATACCGTGAGTCGTATGATGAGTGCCTGCACTTTGTGTCACTTTTGTCGTCTAAACGTTGCTATGAACTTTTTCTTTCTTTCTTTCTTTCTTTCTGCGTACGCAGGCTGATACTCCTGCGGACACTGCCTGTATAGACAGGCAGTGGAGTTTTGTGTGTATGACCGTTTTTCATCCCGCCATTAAGGCAGCCATCCTCCATCTTCGGGGAAGGTGCATGCTATGTGTAACGTGTCATCCATACCAACGGCCAAACTGGCCTTCTCTTCCGAAAGTTGGTGATGGGATTTTACATGTGTGCAAGATGTTGTGCGTGCGTTCACACACGGAACCTCGGTTTATTGTCTCATTCGAAGGACTGTATGGGGAATGGAGTCCGAACCAATGTTAACTCCGTGGGAAAAATCCCCCTGTACCGAAATTCGAACTCGCAACCCCAGGATCACGAGTCCGGCGCTCTACCAACCGAACTATTCCGGCCCCCGGTTGCTATGAACATCCCTGTCGTAAACAGAATGTGTCACAAGCTGTATGACGTGTAGCTACAGACTGAATTACCGGTGGCGTCTAACAAGTCACTGGTGATGTCCACGTGCTAAACAGAATACGTGATAATTCGCATGATGAATGACTATATTCTGAGTCAATGGTGGTGTCTTGAGACCGCTGATAATATCAGTTCTATAGACAGAATACATGATACGTAATCTGAAGAGTGACCATATACAGAGTCACTGATGTGTCTAAACGTCACTGACAATATCCATTCTTGTATGGGAATGTCGTCAAAGATAGTATCCATCCTTCTGTAGGGATGCCATACTGATTGTATTTACCCTTCTATAGAGATGTCGTCACCGATAGTATCCATCTTTCTATAGGGATGTCGTCACCGATAGTATCCATCATTCTATAGGGATGTCATACTCATTGTATTTACCTTCTATAGGGATGTCGTCACCGATAGCATCCATCCTTCTATAGGGATGTCGTCACCGATAGTATCCATCCTTCTATAGAGATGTCGTCACCGATAGTATCCATCCTTCTATAGGCATGTCGTCACCGATAGTATCCATCATTCTATAGGGATGTCGTCACCGATAGTATCCATCTTTCTATAGGGATGTCGTCACCGATAGTATCCATCTTTCTATAGGGATGTCGTCATCGATAGTATCCATCTTTCTATAGGGATGTCGTCACCGATAGTATCCATCTTTCTATAGGCATGTCGTCACCGATAGTATCCATCTTTCTATAGGGATGTCGTCACCGATAGTATCCATCTTTCTATAGGGATGTCGTCACCGATAGTATCCATCCTTCTATAGGGATGTCATCACCGATAGTATCCATCTTTCTATAGGGATGTCGTCACCGATAGTATCCATCCTTCTATAGGCATGTCGTCACCGATAGTATCCATCTTTCTATAGGGATGTCGTCACCGATAGTATCCATCTTTCTATAGGGATGTCGTCACCGATAGTATCCATCCTTCTATAGGGATGTCGTCACCGATAGTATCCATCCTTCTATAGGGATGTCGTCACCGATAGTATCCATCCTTCTACAGGGATGTCATCACCGATAGTATCCATCTTTCTATAGAGATGTCGTCACCGATAGTATCCATCCTTGTACAGGGATGTCATCACCGATGGTATCCATCTTTCTATAGAGATGTCGTCACCGATAGTATCCATCCTTCTATAGGGATGTCGTCATCGATAGTATCCATCCTTCTATAGGGATGTCATC
>CM065731.1:67651968-67654468 GCA_033310375.1 Conus canariensis | reverse complement strand
GGGGCAGGTAGCACTGAACTGGAGCAGACGGAGATGCAGGGGAGAGGGGCAGGTAGCACTGAACTGGAGCAGACGGAGATGCAGGGGAGAGGGGCAGGTAGCACTGAACTGGAGCAGACGGAGATGCAGGGGAGAGGGGCAGGTAGCACTGAACTGGAGCAAACGGAGATGCAGGGGAGAGGGGCAGGTAGCACTGAACTGGAGCAAACAGAGATGCAGGGGAGAGGAGTAGGTAGCACTGAACTGGAGCAGACGGAGATGCAGGGGAGAGGGGGAGAGGAAAGGACAGACAATGGGAAAGTGGAGAGAGAGGAGAGGGGAAGCTGGAGGGAGGAGGAAGAAGAAAAGAGGAAGGGGAGAAGGGAGAGGGCTGCGGCTTTGATGGTTGAAGGCTACTGGAGAAATACCTGGTCTTCAAAATATTCTCAGAGGCGAGAACACGCAGCGTGGGTGCGGCGTTGATGGTTGAAGGCTACTGGAGAAATACCTGGTCTTCAAAATATTCTCAGAGGCGAGAACACGCAGCGTGGGTGCGGCGTTGATGGTTGAAGGCTACTGGAGAAATACCTGGTCTTCAAAATATTCTCAGAGGCGAGAACACGCAGCGTGGGTGCGGCGTTGATGGTTGAAGGCTACTGGAGAAATACCTGGTCTTCAAAATATTCTCAGAGGCGAGAACGCACAGTGTTGCCTTGATTCGTCTGTGCAGCGCTGACTACAGCACTACCAGAAACCTTCACGTTAACGAGACTGGTCCAACTACAGACGTGAACGTGATGTGGGTCACTGGATACTTTCTCTTTGTGGCGGTGTACATATAAATTCGCATTGAAGTCCTCTCCCCACCCCCTTTCCTCCTGGGAAGATTATTCATCCACCACCCCCTCAATCCGGTCAGCCATATAACATGAAGCTGCATGCAAACTAAACATCTTCTGGCTAAACCTCCAAGTCTCTCTATCCCGGTCCAAGCTATATATTACAAGTTTTGGTTTGCAAGTTTCGTTTACATTCGTGAAAAACCGAAGTGTTAATTGATCAACGAGAGCATGCACTTGTGCATGGGACATATCTGGTCATCGTCTCCGTTTTCAATGAACAGATTTAAACCCTTCATGTGGGCTAAACAGTCACACACGAGTATAGCGATGGTGGCATGCGATAAAAGAATTACACACAGACCAGAGACAAACTACTCCCATATCCCGAAATCATAAGACATTCGTAAATCGTTACAGTTTTCACATTTCAGATTTTATGGTCGTTACACATTTCTTGTTATGATTGACCTCCCAACTCCCTCCCCTCTCTCTCTCTCTCTCTCTCTCACACACACACACACACACACACACACACACACACACACACACACACACACACACACAAATCTTAGCCTGCTTCCCCTATCCCCCTTTTTTGTCACATGACCGTCTAGTCACCAAGAGCGAAAAGTGGGGAATAATGGAATAAGGGAATCAACTCAAACTCTTTCACAGAGTAGAAAGCGGGGCATTACTCTTTTTGGCACAAGGCATGCTGACCAAAAAAAAAAAAAAAGAAAAGATATCTAGTCACTAAACATTTAATGTAGTTAAAAAAAATCTCAATTCAATACCGCACACAGGCATCTGCGACGATTCAATACCGCACACAGGCATCTGCGACGATTCAATACCGCACACAGGCATCTGCGACGAAAAGTTTATATGTCATCCCCAGTTATACCACCCACCTCTTCTCCACCCCCCCCCCTTTTTTTTTTCTCCCACTGCAGTGTTTAAGCTGTAAAAAGAGGAGACAACCCTTCTTTGCTTCATTCCCCACCTCCTCCCTTGTCCGCAAAGACGACCCCTTCCCCCCTCCCCCCTCCGCTCCCATGTACACACCCACCTTTACTCCTCTGTTCCCTGGCCCCTGCCACCTCAAATCACCTCTACCTACTCCCCACCACCCACCATCCCCCACCCCCACCCCCACCCCCGCTTGTTTCCTCCACTTGGCTACCTGGCAGACTGATAGGCCAGCGGGGCTGGTAGCAACGCTAATCCTTCACACCTTCCAGCCTTTGAAGTTGGCCGCATGACCCCACGGCGCGTGAAGGCGTGCGATTCATTCATTGAGACCACGGCGCGAGCGCTCTCCGAGTCTCAGCCAATCAGAAGCTGCGACTACTTCTCGTCTGCGTTCTTCCAATTTCAAGGGGGACTGTCAGAGCCGTGAAAACCTTGGAAGGTGTTGCAAGTTAAAAGTTGTCAGAAGTTTGCTTTCGTTGTTTTGTTCCCGCATGGAACGAATGTTGAAATTGTTTTAACCTCTTCATGTCCGTTTCATATTTCACTGTTTTGTTAACAGATATTCCGTTTTCCTTCTAGTGTAAGTTATGCGGTGTTTATCACGTGGAGAAAATTTGTTGGAAGTGTCCGAAACTGCAATGAACGTGTGAACTTCTGGCGCTTTCTGTTCAATTCGGATGTAACTTAGGAGAAACTAGTGACAACAG